>JACVBY030000147.1:0-2500 GCA_017589505.3 Metroxylon sagu | reverse complement strand
TTTTAGGGTTTTAGGTTTTAGGGTTTAGTTTTTAGGGTTTTAGGGTTTAGGTTTTTAGGGCTTTTAGGGTTTAGGGTTTTTAAGGTTTTAGGGTTTTAGGGTTTTAGGGTTTAGGGTTTTAGGGTTTAGGGTTTAGGGTTTTAGGGTTTAGGGTTTAGGGTTTAGGGGTTTAGGGTTTAGGGTTAGGGGGTCTGGGGGTCTGGGGTTCTGGGGTTCAGGGTTCAGGGTTCAGGGTTCGGGGTTTAGGGTTTAGGTTTAGGTTTAGGTTTTAGGGTTTAGGTTTAGGTTTTAGGGTTTTAGGTGTGTAGGGTTTTAGGGTTTTAGGGTTTAGGGTTTTAGGGTTTAGGGTTTAGGGTTTTAGGGTTTAGGGTTTAGGGTTTAGGGTTTTTAGGGTTTTTAGGGTTTTAGGGTTTTAGGGTTTTAGGGTTTTTAGGGTTTAAGGTTTTTAGGGTTTTAGGGTTTTAGGGTTTAGGGTTTAGGGTTTTAGGGTTTTAGGGTTTTTAGGGTTTAGGGTTTAGGGTTTTTAGGGTTTAGGGTTTTTAGGGTTTAGGGTTTAGGGTTTTAGGGTTTTAGGTAGGGTTTTAGGGTTTAGGATTTAAGGGTTTAAGGGTTTAAGGGTTTAAGGTTTAAGGGTTTAAGGGTTTAAGGGTTTAAGGGTTTAGGGTTAGGGGTTAAGGGTTTAGGGGGTTAGGGGTTTAGGGTTTTAGGGTTTTGGGGTTTTGGGGTTTTGGGTTTGGGGTTTTGGGGCTTAGGGTTTGGGGTTTGGGGTTTGGGGTTTAGGGTTTAAGGGTTTAAGGGTTTGGGGTTTGGGATTTTAGGGTTTAGGGTTTAGGGTTTTAGGATTTTGGGGTTTAGGTTTTAGGTTTTAGGGGGTTTGGGTTTTAGGGTTTTAGGGTTCAAGGTTCAGGGTTCAGGGTTTTAGGGTTTTAGGGTTTAGGGTTTAGGATTTAGGGTTCAGGGTTTTTGGGTTTTGGGTTTAGGGTTTTAGGGGTTTAGAGTTTTAGGGTTTTAGGGTTTTAGGGTTTAAGGTTTAGGGTTTTAGGGTTTAGGGTTAGGGGTTTAGGGGTTTAGGGTTTAGGGGTTTGGGTTTTAGGTTTTAGGTTTTAGGTTTTAGGGTTTAAGGTTTTAGGGTTTAGGTTTTAGGTTTTAGGGTTTTGGGGTTTTGGGGTTTTGGGTTTAGGGTTAGGGTTTTAGGGGTTTTGAGGTTTTGGGGTTCAGGGTTTCAGGGTTCAGGGGTTAGGGGTTCAGGGGTTAGGGGTTAGGGTTCAGGGGTTAAGGTTCAGGGTTTAGGTTTTAGGGGTTTAAGGGTTTAGGGTTTAGGGGTTTAGGGTTTTAGGGTTTAGGGTTTTAGGGTTTTAGGGTTTTAGGGTTTTAGGGTTTTAGGGTTTTAGGGTTTAGGTTTTAGGTTTTAGGGTTTTAGGGTTTTAGGGTTTAGGGTTTAGGGGTTAGGGTTTTAGGGTTTAGGGTTTTAGGGTTTTAGGGTTTAGGGTTTTAGGGTTTTAGGGTTTTAGGGTTTTTGGTTTTAGGGTTTTAGGGTTTTAGGTTTTAAGGTTTTTGGGTTTTAGGGTTTTAGGGTTTAGGGTTTAGGGGTTTAGGGGTTTAGGGTTTTTAGGGGTTTAGGGTTTTAGGGTTTTTAGGGTTTTAGGGTTTAGGGTTTTAGGGTTTTTAGGGTTTTAGGGTTTTAGGGTTTTTAGGGTTTAGGGTTTTAGGTTTTAGGGTTTAGGGTTTTAGGGTTTTAGGTTTTAGGGTTTTAGGGTTTAGGGTTTAGGGTTTAGGGTTTAGGGTTTTAGGGTTTAGGGGTTTAGGTTTTAGGGTTTTAGGTTTTGGGGTTTTAGGGTTTAGGGTTTTAGGGTTTTAGGGTTTTAGGGTTTAGGGTTTAGGGGTTTAGGGTTTTAGGGTTTTAGGGTTTAGGGTTTAGGGTTAGGGGTTTAGGGGTTTTAGGGTTTTAGGGTTTTAGGGTTTAGGGTTTAGGGGTTTAGGGTTTTAGGGTTTAGGGTTTTAGGTTTTAGGGTTTTAGGGTTTTAGGGTTTTAGGGTTTTAGGGTTTAGGGTTTAGGGGTTTAGGGTTTAGGGTTTAGGGTTTTAGGGTTTTAGGGTTTTAGGGTTTTAGGGTTTTAGGGTTTTAGGGTTTAGGGTTTAGGGTTTTAGGGTTTTTAGGGTTTAGGGTTTAGGGTTTAGGGTTTAGGGTTTAGGGTTTTTAGGGTTTAGGGTTTTTAGGGGTTTTTAGGGTTTTTAGGTTTTAGGGTTTAGGTTTTAGGTTTTAGGGTTTTTAGGGTTTTAGGGGTTTAGGGTTTTAGGGTTTTAGGTTTTAGGGTTTAGGGTTTAGGGTTTAGGGTTTAGGGTTTAGGGTTTTAGGGTTTTTAGGGTTTTAGGTTTTTTAGGGTTTAGGGTTTAGGGTTTAGGGTTTTAGGGGTTTTAGGGTTTTAGGGTTTTAGGGTTTTAGGGTTTAGGGTTTAGGGGGTTAAGGGGTTAAGGGTTTAGGGGTTTAAGGGTTTAAGGTT
>JACVBY030000293.1:0-261539 GCA_017589505.3 Metroxylon sagu | reverse complement strand
AGAGTCAAGCCATCCATACAATTCCATGGCATGATATATGTTTACTAAGAGAGTTTGGTAGACTCAGTATCTGTTTCATTTCTTTTTCTTGGCAGATGCTCGAGTAAGATTGCTGGGAAGATTGTTTTGCAGCCAAATTCTCTTGTATCCCGATGGACTCTTCTAAGTATAACTTGGGTGGCACCTGCCTAGATTGTCATCCTAGAAGGACTCCATCGTTGTTATGGAAGTCTATTTGTAGAGCATCAAATTTAATTATTAGTGATTTCAAGTGGTCAATTGGTAATGAATCTGGCTCCACTGTGGATACTCTATTTAATCATGATAGTGAATGGTAGTTGGATATCCTAACTAAGATGTTTTATCCTGAGTTAGCCTCAATTATTGCTCGGACTCCTAAATGTGACCTTAATTCGAAGGACATTCTTACATGGGGCCAAGGCTATAAAGGGATTGTGTTTGTGAAGTTTACTTATCCTCATTATCCTATTCTTGCTCCCTTAACCTTCTAACGGGCAACAAAACTGTAGCACTTAGATGCATCCCAGTATGTTCTCTATTTTCTATGGCATCTTATTCAGCATAGATTACCTATAGCTTCACTCCTATCTAGTAGGATTCATTCCATATCTTCTTATTGTCTCTGCCAATAAGAGATCAAGACTATAGAGTATTTGTTTCTTACTTGGCCGAAATCTCGAGCTACATGGACCTTTTTGGATTCATTAGTAGAGGTCCCTCTCTCCTCTATGGATGCTATGATTCAATTTCTATTCGGGCCTTCTCCCTCATGGGACTAGTAAAGAATGAAGTCTGTCCTGAACTACTCTCTTTAGGGTATTAAGAATAGTCGGAATGATGAATTATTGTAGTAGAAATCTAGAAGCCCTCGTGGTATTGCATTATAAGCTCAAATCCATTCTCAAGAACTCTTCACTACATCTTGTTCTGATCTCCCTCCTGGCACCTGAGGATATTCTGGTCCTACTCTTGAAGGTTCTCCATCTATAACTTCTATTTCTTGGTATCCTCTTTACTGGGATAGTATAAGATGAACTTTGATGGTTATGTGAAAGAGGCTTTGGCTAGAGCTGGGTATGTTATTCAAGACAATTTTAGGAGATTTATTGTGACAGAAGTTATTCCTCCTTCCAATGTTTCAATTCCATAAGCAGAGTTAACAGTAGCTTAGTGTGGCTTAAAGAAGCCGACCTCTCTCATCTTATGCCAAGAGTTTCATTATAGAAGGTGTGTAATGCCCTAACTCATTAGCAGATCGAAACTACATGATTCAAAAACTTGAGTGAAAGTTAATGGGTAGTAAGTAGACTTGAGTTATAAGCACGTCACATTTTTTTCCTAAATTTGGGGTATTATAATCTCTCGTCGCACGTCACAAGCTAGCCAGAATCCACAATCGAGCCAGATCGTTGGTACTGTAAGGGTGGCTTCACACCATGGCGGAACTCCACCACCATCGGCATGGGTAGCCTTTTCTTCATGCCCATCAAATTTTGCACACTCGAATCGGCTCTGGTACCATTTGTAACGCTCCAAGCACACATGCTAACCTAATTAACTCGTTAGCACGTCAAAACTATGTGGCCCAAAAACTCAAGTGGAAGTTAATGGGTAACAAGCGGACTTGAGTTATAAGCATATGATATATTTTTTTTTCATTCAATATAGGACTAAATTTGAAGTATCATAAGGTGACTTCAGAATTATTGTTCAGTGAATTTGGTTTGTTAGTGGCTGTAGATATTTCTAGCTAAGAAGTATTCTTAAGTAGCTTCTAGCTTTTAAGTTTGCTTCAATGGTGCACGTTGTCTTTTATGAGAGGTACAGGGTGGCTAATCTTATTGCTTCTACAATTTTATCTTTTTTTTTGCCCATGCTACGGAGGAACGTGCCTTCGAATTATCTATGCTATTCTTTATATGTGGAGGCTAGAGATGTATTCTTTCGTTAACACTCTTAAATTTTCTCTTTTATCTAAAAAAAAAAAAAGAAAGCCTTCAAGTGTCTTTTTGCTATAAAAAAAATTAAAAATTAAGTTACCCAACAAACTTGTATGGTTAGAATTGTAAAAATATAAAAAGTAATGGTGATCAATTTTTTTATCAAAAATATAAAAAATAAAAATATAAACTTTTTAAAAGAAAGTGACAGTGATACTAAACGCAGCCTTAGATTTTTGATTTTTATCACTTTCTGTCGCGATGTACGCTTCCTCAGAAATTTTTTTAAAAAAATATCTCACCAATATTTGAATTAAAAATAAAATTTTTAACTCTGACCAGCCATTTTGAGTTCCAAATATCATCATAAATCTCTTGATGCATGCAATAAATATCTCCACCTTGTCGTGTTTCGCTTGCACAGTGCACTCTCTGTCCTCGCGCCATGTGCTTCACCCACCGGTAGCCCTTGACGTATGGATCCCACTTGTGCTTCCACTTCGAAATTTTTTTCTAAAACCATTTTTAAATCTCTTGGTCTTTCTCTAGATGGGCTGTGCCAAGTACACTGCCAGTGCCCCTATAAATAAAGGCATCATGTTGCGATATGGTGTGCTCGCCAGCAGTTCTCCTCCAGTTCGTGAAAGATGACACTGAGGCTCTCTTTCCCAACCTCTAACCCTACCTGCCTCTGCTACTCTCTGGGTTTCGGCGCTCGTAAACCAAAGACTTCGAAGATCCTCATGTCCCTCTCCCCACCTTCAAAGCCTAGGTTGGCTTCCTCCTTTTCCACTACTTTTGTATCTAAACAGAAAGACTCCTCCATACCATTTATTTCTATCACGGTTCCCTTTTTTCTGGACTTTGTTGGTGAAACAGTAAAAATCTTGCATTAAGAGTAGAAGTGCAATCTTATTAACGATAGGCGAAGGATTAGAACAAGAGTTAAAACTGCAACGAGAGCTGATATGGCTTTATGTCTTTTACTACTTGGGGGTGCAACTGGGTGGTATATGGTTACTCGTCTTGAATTGTTCGGATAAGTTTTGATTGTTATGATATACTAAATAATCAGCCAGTACGCGTAGCATGTATATCTTGCTACTAAATTATGTTTTCTCTTTTTTTTTTCTTTTTCTTTTCTTTTCCGATTTAGTCATTGTTAATTTAGTGCTGACTTGATGCCTGTTTAGACTCTAGGGTGACCGTTTTCTTTTTTTCTTTTTCTTTTCTTTTCTTTTTTTTTTTTTTTTGAGAGGTCTGATCACTATTTATTGCTATGGACGTTTTGCATTCTTGACACTTGGAGTTGAGATCCTTGTTACTTTGGTCATTATAATCCAGTTCTTTATCACGAAAATGTCTGGGGGGAACCAGTCTGACTGATATTTGTAGCCTCTATGTTACTTTGGTCGTTTAGAATTCCTGGACTTCTAAATTGACCAGTAGAAAATCTTTGATCATTATCGTTGCTGTTGCTTCTTTTTTTTTTTTTTTTTTTTTATAATAATTTTGGGCGCTGCTACCGCTGTTCATCGCCATTGTTTCTGTGTTAACGTTATATTTCATAAGGGATCCAATGACCCTTTTTTTTTTTTTTGTTTTTTGTCATGATAGGGAGCTAAACAAGGACAGTAGGAAGCAGCTCGGTCCAGTGGAAGTAGAGAAGGAGGTCACTCACTCCATGGACCCAGAAAAGCTGGTGATCTTCAAGTCATTAGAGAAATGGGTGGAGGAGAACATCCTAACACTCCTGAAGCCTGTGGAGATGTCGTGGCAACCACAGGACTTCCTGCCCGATCCAACAGCCGAAGGCTTCTTCGACGGTGTCAAGGACATAAGGGAGCGGGCAGCGGGGATCCCGGATGACTACTACGTGTGCTTGGTCGGCAACATGATCACCGAAGAGGCCCTGCCAACTTATCAAAGTTTCCTCAACGCGTTGGATGGCGTTCGAGACGAGACAGGTGCCAGCATGACCTCTTGGGCCAGGTGGACGAGGATGTGGACGGCCGAGGAGAACAGGCATGGAGATATCCTTAACAAGTATCTCTATCTGAGTGGGAGGTTGGATATGAGGCAAATAGAGAAGACCATACACTACCTCATCGGCTCTGGGATGGTAAGTTTCGGTCTTGTTTCGAGTACAGGCTGGTCCTGACCTTTATACTTTCACTATCCACCAACTAGAGAAACATAAAGGACATTTCGTTATGCCATCGTCTACTCTTATTAAAAAGCGATTTTATGTGCCACTCGGGACTCTCTAGAGACAGTTCTCTGACAACTTAAACCAACCACACCTGATTCTGTTGAACTTGGTTCGGGTTGATCAAGAATTAGGTTACTAATTGGCCTGGTATTATAATATATAAGTTGGCTTGTTTCTCAATAATGGGCATATACGAGTAAGTTTCTCACTTGTGACCCTCTTTTCATCTTTGCTTAGAACTTTCACACAGAGAACAACCCGTATCTAGGTTTTATCTACACTTCCTTCCAAGAAAGGGCGACCTTCGTCTCGCATGGGAACACAGCAAGGCATGCTAAAGTCCATGGTGACATTATGCTTGCAAAAATATGCGGCCTGATTGCCGCAGACGAGAAGCGTCATGAGGCAGCTTACACCAAGATCGTCGAGAAGCTATTCGAAGTCGATCCAGACACGACCATGTTGGCCCTCGCTGATATGATGAAAAAGAGAATCACCATGCCCGCTCTTCTGATGTTTGATGGTAAAGATGACAACCTATTCAACCACTACTCCTCTGTGGCCCAAAGGCTTGGTCTTTACACTACCAAGGATTACGGGGACATAGTGGAATTCTTTGTGAAGAGATGGAACGTGGAGGAGATCACAGGAGGCCTGTCGGCAGAGGGGAGAAGGGCGCAGGATTATGTGTGTGGCCTTCCTCAGAGGATTAGAAGGATGGAAGAGAGAGCCCAAGAGAGGAAGGAGAAGCAATCCTGCAAGGTTCCTTTCAGTTGGATCTTCAACAAGTCTGTTCTGATGTAGACTAGTGAGCATCAATGACGACCTCTCCTAGTGTCTTAAGGACTTTTTATCTTTATTTCCTTTCTTGCATGGTTGTTGTAATATAAGTTCTGTGGCATGCCCTGTAATGAGATGAGAGTGCAAGTGAGTGTATCTTTATTAAGGGCAATGAATGTTTCTGCATTTTCTCTCTCCACTGTTTCTATTTCCATTTTTGTTTTGCTTTGTTTTAGATCTTCCCATGGGCCCAAGTTTTCATCGATTCCCAGACCAAGGACTCGACCTAATTGGCTACGCTAGTGGAAGTGACAACAAACCATGTCCAAACCACACAAGACCACACACAAGCCGAGCTACACCGTGCCAAATTACCCATATATATATATATATGTGTGTGTGTGTGTGTGTGTGAAGTCCCCAGAATGTTGACTTGGAGGCTGGAGTCAAGGATGGATTTTATGTAGGTTATTTTATCTGACCACCTTGCAAGAGATATGATTCTGAGAACACGAGCCACAGCGAACGCCGAAGAGAGACAACACAGTAGGAATAAATGGATACATAAGAGCTTTCATTGTTGAGGAGAGGCGGGTGCATGGCCTCCCTGACTGGTTTTAGAACTCAGAAACGGCAAGGCTACTCAATGTTGGACGATCCCCACAAAAAATCACACTTGGAATGTAGATATGGCACATCTTAGGGCAAAGGTCCTCCACCGTTGAATGGAGTGGATTGAATGGAATGGTGGGTGGGCGAAGTGAATTGAATTGCCATTGCTTCTCATAAGTGATGGCATTTAAGAGGAGCTTGTTGAATTTAATGGGTCCCATGGCCGTGGTCCTGAGAAAGCTGAAAGGCTGCAAAGTTGGGATCGAGTTAAGAGATCTGGTGCTTGTCCTTCTCGGTGATAGCTAATAGTTTATAAAATAAATTTATTAAAATTATTAAAATAAATCCAACATAATTAGAACTTGTCTGATTAATCTTTTATCCTTTCATATAGGTTGCTAGTAAGTTCATCTTCAAGATATAATAATAGCTCATGGTTTGCTCCATCTATTAAAAGCATGATCGCGTAAAATAATATAAAAAAATTAAAAATTAAAACAGTAAAACTTTATGAGTTTAGAATGCGTAAATTTTATTATGCCAATAGCTCTCGGCATGGGAAGATGTCGTGTTAGAGCGCGGTCCAATGTCTGCTGCACTTGGCGACGAGAACTCAACTCCTGCATCGTGCATTCATTCATGCGGCATGGCATGATGCGACGTGCATTGCATGCCTGTTTGCGTAACGCATTCAATGCTCGGAAGTGATGCGAGTTAGAGACAGAGACTTCTCGTGTCGCAATCATGCCACGCAAGCCCGGACGTTACGTGGCTGAACGAAGATGATCGTCTGTACCTAAGTGTCCGTGAAAGAAATTTCTAAATATTTATATCTTTTCATTGGGAGCGAATGCTGTACACATTTTGACCACCTTTGGTTGCCTCAAATTTATCTGAATATATATATATATATATATATATATATATATATATATATATATTGAAAAACCTTAAATTACGTATTATTTGGTTACCGCGTTAGTTAATATTGTGAAAAAGAGAGCAACTTCTCAAATGGTACAGGAAATCGAACCCAAGTGCTGAATAAAAAATGGCCTTCCTATGCCTTTCACGCACGCCAGTCACACCATGCCATGGCTCTATTTGAGGCGTTTTTTAAAAATTATAACCTATTTTAAGATAATATTTTATCCAACAATCCTTCACAAAATATTAAATCAACTAATATGGGTTTATATAGTTGATATCAATTAATTTAAAATTAAGACTTGGTGTTGTTGTTATTATTAAAATCAACTAACATAAAATAATATAAAATTTATTGTGTCCAGTGAACTTGAACCTCATTTATTATTGATTATATCTATTAGAAAGGATTATAGTGGATTAAACCTTGAATTAGATGCTTAACTCAAACTTCTTCATATCACATATATCGTATAGATCTATTGGATTTTTGTGGTCAGCACATATTAAAGACTTTACACTTAATACCTTAAATTCTTATGAGAATTTTTCAAGGTTAACCCCAACTCCTAGTCCCGACCTTATATGATAATTTTCACATAGATAAGTCCTCACACCCTGTAGATGTCATGACTCAAACCAAGGGTTTATAATCAGCATGAGAACCATAGGATCCACCGTGGTCCATATAAGCCTCAAATAGCTTATTAATCATATGTACATAATATCAACCTAGAAAATTGGTATTTATGATGCATATATATCAGCACATATACACCAATCCATAACTACAAAGTCAAATCACAAGTATTTATGAAGATCTTTGTACATGGTAACTGCAAAGCTTTACATATATAACTCAAGAGATATACAAAAGAAACCTCATCTTCTTAACCAGTATAGCCTAGAGGATGTGAAGATATTGAGATTACATTTGCCAAAAAGGGCTTACAAAGGGATATAACTCGTCTACCTGATCAAGGATTGGTTGTCAGAAAAAATATTGTGAGTAGTGGGATCGCATTTGGAGAACAAAAAATAATAGATGTAGCAAGGAAGAACAAGTGTAACTTTATTATAAGCAAAGGAAGGTACAATCATCATCAATGATTTTAGAATAGATATACTAGTTATGATTCTCTATCAAGAATACTGTCTAGAGGAGGAGAATGAAGAGAAAGATCTAGCCCTAGCATTTCTGGTGAATGCTTCATCTTTTGTATAAATCATGGCACAAATAGATACGATAATAAATTTTATTTTGTTATTATATTGGTGGTCTAAAATTCCACATATATGATCCTATAAAATTCCTACATTCTTTAGTAGAAAAATTTTATGAAAAAGTTGATCAACTTTTCTATTGACCAACTTATCTATGTCTTTTGTTTTGATTAAACAAGTAAAAAAGGTAAGTTATATTCCCAAGTTATTATTTACCTTTAAAATTGGGAGTAACATTTAATCATCCAAGAGATATCTAAATTGGTTTTCCATGTATTAGGTAAAATATATTTTTTTATCTTTCTCAAATATCCTTTTACGGTTATGATTCTTTCTTCAATTAATACTTCTCAATTATTCCTTGCATCTACTTTTTACTCTCGATGCATTTCGAGAAGAAAAAGTAAAAATACAGCATTTGAAAAAGAATATATAATAAAAATAAAAATATCTTCTTACGATATAAACTATATTTTATAAAGAAATATAATATTATTATTTAATTAATAAATAATAACTATAAAAATTTATTTTTATTTTAAAAAATAAAATTTATACATGATTAATTAATATATTGAAAGAATGACTAAAAATATAGTTTGATAAGAAAAAATTGAGCTTCAATCATAAAGACAGAGCTTATAATTAGTATGCAAAATATGTTTGATAGTATAAAAGATATTATATGAAGATGAATAGATCTTAGCTACTTATGCGAAAAAGTTATAATGTAAAAGAACATAAGTAACAGACATCAAAATTATTTTCAATATACAAAAAAAACATGCAAAAAGACTAGGTAATACTTACATAAAAAATATAAAATTTTAAGTAATTTTGATATCTTTCAAAGAATGAGATCTTAAAATTTCATCTTTAAAATGGTGTCTAGACTTTTCATACATGCAAGTCCTGCCATGCCAGTCCATGTGAGGCATTATTAAAAATTTAAAGGCCTTTTTAGAATAATTTTTTATCCCACACTTGTACGTCAGTCTTTAAGGTGGCTTGGAGCCGGTCATATTGTTTTGTGTGGACTGTGGAGCTCGTTGCTAGGACGGCTAGGCTAGTTTCTGAACGTCTCTTACACCAGGTCCGGCAAAGTTCGACTCAGATTTGGATCTAACAATAGAGCTGAAATTAATTTTGAGCCTTACTCTAGCATGGCCTAGAACTCAACCCGATCACATTACTCATATTCCCAAAAATTATCATATCGTAGTTAATTTATGGTCAATTTTCTTTAAGCTGGACTACTAGCTATTGCTATTTCAGTTGTAGTTTAGTGCATAAGCTTCTACACTTAACAAATGATATAAACTTGATTACAAAATAATAGCAAACACATGGCATTTGTTAAGCATGATGATTATAAACATATCATATATTCAATGAACAATTTGAAGGCAAACATCAAATGAGCTGCATCTTAAGTTTTGTTTATATTTTAGTTGTGTGAGAGCTTCAAGAAAAGGAGAGTCTAGATTTGTTAACATAAGTTCAACTTAAATAACCTATCAATGTGCATCACAAGAACCAAATGCCAGTGCCAATAAATAAGCACTACCTTTCATCCTGATTTACATAAATAAGAAAAGAAAACTTAATATAATAGACAGTACTGGACTTCAAGAAATCCAAGCAAATTACGGTTTCAAAGCTTATAACATATCCTACGGCTGTGCACGGGTTAATTCAGACTGATTTAAAAATAGTTTTAGAGCTAAATCGATTTGATTCAGTTTTTTAAAACTAAAACTGGACTGTTTCACTAAGTCAAGTTGAACCAAACCAAGAAATTTGGATTGATTTTGGTTTGGTTATCAACTTATCCGTGCTTGCTTTAAATAACTTTGAGACTGGTTTGTCTGGTAAAACCAAATGATAGCTCAATTTTTCATAATAAAAAAGAACATAATTTTCACATAACTTATTTATTCACACATGCACCTAGGACCTCAATTTTAACAATAATACAAATCAAATCCCATATAGTATATACACATGGTTCGGATCGATTTATACCAATTTATATTGATTTTTTTGAAATCCAAACCAAAATCAAACTGATTTTTTTTTGTTTTAAAAAATTTTAAATTAAAACTAAATTGGATGATAAAAAATTTGATTCAAACAAAATCGAAATCACAGTTCGAACCAATTTTATAATTTAACTGATTTTGTTGCAATCCCTCATTTATCCTGCATCGTAAGGATGGAAATTCCAAATCCACGCAGCAAAAACCCAATCAAAATGGAGAACTTTCTGAACATGCTGAGATCGTATAAAACTAGCGTAGGAAATCCGATATCCCTTTCATAATATTCTAAGTGCCCTTGCACATCGTGTTATCCACGGAGAAGATCCATTGGGCCACATGTAGTTCTCGCCTTAAGGCCACTTGGCATGCTTGCCACTGCTTACCCCGAGAATTGTAGGGCCTTCTTACGAGGGAGAGAGATTTACTTGATCTTCTTCATGGTTTTGCTCGCATCCAATTACATACATCTAGATACATGTAAATCTTAAAAATTCACCATGAAGTCCAAGTAAGAAAAGCACAGACAATCTATAGTTATCTTCAACGGGACAAGTGTATGATCAATCAATTGGTAATGCTAGTCCAATCATTGCACTGCTTTGCTCTTACAATTCAAGATAGAGGAAAAGATTGAAGTTTAAATGAGTTTGGATTTATTGGAGAGGTCCAATCAATCGCCACAAGGGTGGCAAGAGATGCGTACCATGACAAATAGAAGAATGACCATAATGCAATCAAAGCTACGGCCGATGCCTTAGAATCACCTTATTTTTTAGGTGCAGATACTTGAATATGAACTGAAATAGTAGTAGTTTCAGCCTTAATGACACAAATATCAGTAACAACTACGTCTATGTCAGTGTGATATATACCATGAATTGTGTGCTCATAACAATCATCCAAAGTCTCGACATGTGCTGGATGACCAACACTGTAACAATGTTACAGCATGGCAACTCCATATTTGCTAACTTGTATTGTCAGATCCACATCAACATCTGCATGACCAACACTATTATCTTCACAGCAGTGCCATCAGATCATGTGCCCCTAAATTGTAGCTATGCAAGCTTGCATTCATCAGAAACATCATATGATACTTGAAGATAATTAATGGAAATTGTTCTTGAAGTCTTTCATTCATCATTGAGTTCACTATAGTTAGCAAATATGAAGTAGACTTATCTCAATGATCATAACTGCCTGCTTAGCAACTAATTCCCATGTGTTCTCTAAGATTTAATAACTAATTTTAAATAAATTTCAGATTTATTTAACCAATAAAGAAGGAATGCAGTGTGTTCCTTTCTGTTTGCCTTCGCTTGGGTCTTTTTGTGGTTATCCAAGAAGATTACATAAGCCTTGGTGTCTTTGTTAAGGCCGAAGCCTGGGATATCATCATTGTTGAAAAAATAGTTTATCTTAACAGATCCTACATGGGGGGTCCTCGAAAGCTGAAAAATTCTCTTAAAGTTATGGTCAGCGGACCACAAGGAAAGGAAAATATTATATGACCTGCACCAGAAAAGAAGAACGGAATCCAGAAGTTTTCCATTTATAGTGATGGATTATAGCTAAGTTCCAAGATGGTTAAGATGCTGCCAGGCTTCCATGCTAGGCGAAACCTGAGTTTAGCCTATCCATTCAGTCAACGAATCTGGAATCGAAGGTAGGCCAAACTTTAATAGGAGTTTTTTGAGACTAGAAACTCAAATCTATATTCTCATGTAAAAGGAGTTTCATTCTTAACAAAGAGAATCCATTTTACTTAAAATAAAGGATTACAAACAATATGAGGACCTAAAATTGGAGGAATAGAGTTGTCGGTTAAGAATGGAAGACTTAAATTTTGGTCACATAAGTGAAACATATTCACTATAGCAACAGCATCATTGTATAGGTACAAACCAAAATGAATGGTGCCGGATCCTAGAGCTCTCCTTAGGAATCATGGGGTTCTTGTCCTTGTCCTTGGTCATTTGGGAAATAAAAAAAAGAGATTTCCAAGGAAGTAATGGAAGAGAAGCTAAGGAAGACGAAGTAGACAAGGTTTAGGAACGAAAAGCTCAAAAGAAAAGACGGGAAGGAAGAAATGTAAAGACTAGAATGAAAGGGAATATGAGATTTATAAAGACAGAAATGATGATGTTTGGAGGTCTAAAGAAATCGCTTAGAATACTATGCAAAAATATGGTGGCCCGAGATGACACGTGTCAAATAAATTATGAAGCATAATAAATGTAAAGTTATTAACGGACATGAATCATCAAACTATTGAGATAGGAATCCTCATTACTCAAGATAATCCTTTCAAATTCCAAAATTCTTGAAATTTAAATTTTGAAATATAAATTTTGAAATAAACTTGAAGAAGGCTGAAAAGGAGGAAAGAAAATATCCCTTTAATTCTACGAATCAAAGGATTGTTGGGGGTAATTGTTGGCATTATATTTTTAGCCTTCAATTAAAAATGTAACTTAAGGTTAAGATACTTACATATCTTATAGACCGAAAATCAATAATCCTTAAAATAAAGAACCTGTCTATCTTTTGGTCAAAAGAAGGTTACTAGAGACTTAGAGGCTACGTATCATTCTTTTCGGTCAATATGTTAATTTAACAATTTTTTCAAACTATAAAACCAATAAGAAGTTTTTCGGTCAATTAAATCAAAAACATTGATAGCATTGTAGTTGAGCCAAAAGTGCAATTTAGAATTTAATTGTAATAATTCAGTAAGCGATGGCAGAAGTTCCAACAGCTATCTTAACCCAAAGAAAAAATCATGGGCAGTCATAAAAACCAAAATGTGGTTATATCACCTGAAAGAGGTTACAAAAACCTTAAGTCAATTACAAAATCAAATGTGGATTGGAGTTGCTATAGTTCTAGTGAAAATTTCTGATGGTTGTACAATCCAAATCTGAAGGTTTTAAGCAGTTATGCTCCATACAATTGCTATCAAGCAGTATAAATATGAGAGAAGAAGACATCTAGAGGCTCTCTCTCTCTCTCTCTCTCTCCAGTATCTGAATCTAGATCTTGTATCTTTCTATAACTTAGTTTAGGAGTATCCGTGGTATGGCTGTAAACTCATGTTACCTGATGCCTTTGTACTCCACTTTTGTTTGTTTTTTGGGAATAAGAATTGAGTCAGTCCTCTGCTTAACAATGGTGTTGTACCGAAAGTTTATTTGCTGCAAACGATAACCTACTACGTTCAAAATATTTATCTATAAAAATTTATATATGACTCTAAGAAATAAGTCAGATGGGCAATGATTAGACAGTTTAAATAATATAGGATGTTATACATGTTTTTTTTATATATATATTTTTTTATGTAAGCTTATAATATATCGCATTAACACTTGGAAGGATTCAGCTGTCGTTTTTTTTTAATTTTTTTTTTTAAAATAAGACTTCAATTTCATTTGTTTCAAAACAATTATGTTTCACCTCAGACTTACTATCATTTACGATACCATCCACATGCATCCAAATTCTTTTTTTTTAAAAAAAAAAAAAAAGAAAAGCCTACGTAAAATTATTAAGTACCATTCCCATCATCAAAATTTATTTCTCTTCTGATGACAAGATGATATCATTATCATTCGTTAGAAAACAGAAATCTTATTAGAGAGTCTCCTTTCTTCCGCCCGCCCCGCTCTCACCACCGCCTCCCTCCACATCTCCGTTTCCCAGGTCGCCTCACTGTCGCCGCCGGCCTCCTGGACTCCGCAACCTCCCGCTACCTGGCTTCCCGTCACTCACAGCCGTCCCCTTGTTTCCTAGTGGAGTGAGTCCGTCCGATCACTTCCCGGGCCCGCCGTGCTCCCTCAAGTTTGCCACTTGCCAAGGCCAGCGAAGCACTCAGTCGCGTTTAACGTTTCCATGTTACCTTGGCATCGTCGGGTCCCAAACCTCCGTCAGTTTGAGGCCATCTACGCTTGGCCAAGTCAAAAGGTTGTCAGCTTTTGGGGCCCCGAAGACCTAGAAGAAATAAATGGGCGAGCAAGGGCTTTTAAGCGCTGAGGAGAGGGCAGCATGGCCTTCATGTCCGCTTTTATAGTCTGTACGCAGCCCGAGAGGGACTCTTCGTGTCCTCTTATGCAGTCGGCAGTCTTCGTGGCCAACAAGCCCTAACGTGAACTCTTGGATTAAGGTGACTGGACGGTGCAAAGGAATGGTGGGTGGGGCTGGCTGCCCCTCATAACTGCTTGTCGAGTGCAATAGCTTGCAGCTGGGGAGAGAGCTGAAGACCAGAAAGAAGTCATATAACAATAAAATATAATAATATATAAAACGAACGATTGCTGTAGAAGATGTGGCCTTCGAATAGAAGGAAGTCAATCAATACGCTATATTTTTTTAGATTGTGACAAATGGAGAATAATTAATATTGGAAAGCAACCGTGCTGCTCGCCGGCATTTGACTTGCTCCCATTTCAGAGTGCCGAATAACATCAAGAGGAGTGACGAATCACTGGTACTAGTGTGACTATTTACTTATTAATGTCGATTAGGAGTTGGTTCGGCATTATTAGGGAGAGAAAAATATCTTTTTCTTATTAGATTAGGATCGTACATTTTTATGGAGAATAGTCAGAACTAAAAATTAATTAAATATGAACCAAATATCAATATATTAGTAATGATGCCTATTTTTTGTTTGATAAATATAAATATAGATATTGATATTAATGGGACATAAAAATTTATATTCATAATTATTTTAAATAAATATAAATGTAATTTTGATATTAAAAATATAAATATAAATAAATACTAGTCACACAATTAGATTTTATGACCATTAAAATAAAAATATCATTAATTATAAATTAAGTCCATTCATTAAGTGAGATGACAACCAATATGAATGTTCGAACATGAATTAAATAATTATCAACTCATGTTAATATTTGTTGGCAAAGTTTACAATGCTTCTAACTGGCTATATGTGGATGACACTATAAATAAAGAAAAATCTAAAGGCATAAAGAGATGATATAAGAGGCTAAAGGCATTAAATGGATATTTTGAACAAGTAGGATTGAAACCCTTATTTTTAAAAAATTATAAAAAAATACCTAATTGAACCCATATTTGTTATACTGTAATGAATAAAAATATAGACATGAATTTTATAGATTGGAATGTAGAAATAATTTGAGAAAAATTAAGTATTTATGTGGTCTCTTTCTAAAGCAAAATGTAGCCAATTAACATCCTAGCATTTGGCCAACCAAATAGAATAGCCATATTTTAAAAACTAGTGTTTAACCCATGCCATGCACGGACACTTATATTTAGAAGAATATAAAATATATTTACTTTTTAAAAGTGTTTAATAAAAGTTGAAAAAAGATATTATAAAGGATTCAAAATGTTCATATTTGGATGCCTTTTTTTTTTTATTATTATTATTAAGATGATGGTTCACCAACCCTGTTAATTTGCAGCCGACCAACTTCTTTATGTTAAAAGAGTTTTTTTCAAGCAAAGTTGGTGAGATTGTGTTCGGGTCAAAAGAATGCAATAATACCTCAGTCACATGCGGTTTTTTACTTTTTAGTGAAAGAGTGAGGTCCATCCATATTTGGATGTAAACTTTTAGTAAAGCACCATTCAAGAATCAAATCTAGGATTGCCAATTACTAAGTAACGGGATGCGACAACCATAATAAGTTTCAAATATAAATTATCTTGTTATATTTTTGGATTGTTTTTTCAAGTTATTAATTAATTCACCCATATTTCATGAGTAATAAATATCACCCTCTGGGGGAAGCTTAGGACTACATGTGAAGAGAGATTCATTTATTGACTTTTTTTTTTACATTTTCCTCTCTCAAGCATGCATGCATGTCTGTAAGTTTGTGTGAATATATATAGATTGCCCACAATTAAAATCTGGACTAATAAATCATTTGGTTTAAATTTGGAGCCTAAACCCAACCTCAATAAGTTATTATACATCTTTTACACTGACGTTGCATTTCGTATATAGAACAAGATAATAGGATAGGATAAAAAATATGATATGATAAAAATTATTCTACCTTATATTTAGTGATGAACAAGATAACAAATCAGATAAAATAGTTATACCTCTAAAAAAAATAACAGTCATTGTTGACGATAATAATAGAAAAGAAAAAAATAAAATAGTAGACAGACAAGATAAAAATAAAAATACCTCTTTTATTAGGATAAATTATTCCTCTTCCAATGGGATTAGTTATTTTATGGGATAAAATTTTATTTCTTTTTATAAAAAAATAAACATAAAAAAGAATTAAAAAAATCATATTTCCTTCTAATCCGGTATGCCAAATGCATCCTGAAAATAAACTTCTTTATTTGTGTTTGTAAGTGTCGAGCAAGTTATTTCGCCTCCATATATCAGAATTCCTTATTCCTACAAATAGTATTGAGAATATAAAGAACCCTATGGAGTTATTTAAAAGTTAATAAAAAAATATTTGTTTATGAAAACATTATTATCATATCGATATATATGGTTCCAATTTGTACTACATCATGTCCTATATCAAAAAGATAGCAAAATTTTGTGGTGTTTTTATTTACAAACATTATCTAATAGTATAATATTATAGATGGATGATCCAAATGGCTAATTAATTTCAATCAGATCATATGGTTCACTTTGATCAGGTCTGCACAACATTTTTTACAGCACTGTTTACTTTTCTTTTCTTTCTCATTGAAAAAAAAAAAAAAAAATTTCAATCCAATTGACTCAAATTTCTTATAATAAATAATAAAAATATTAAAAAAATTTTAAAAATAGATTTATAAGTTCTTTACTTTCTTTAAAGATATCTAAAATTGTAATAATTATTTTTATATAAATGATATTTATTTTTATATAATTCATGCCAGATTCATTTTTCGAAGATAATGTAGTTTTACTTAAACAACTACAATTCATTAAAATAATTATAACATTTAAAATTTTGTTAAAGTTATATTTTGATTTCTATATTAATTTTACTTTCTGTTATGTTGCATAGAATCAGAAGAATCTGTCTCATCAACGTTTCACTTAAAAATAAAATTTTTAATTCAAATCAGCCATCTTGTCATCCGAACATCATCATAAGTCTCCAATTGCTGCATCCAATAAATATTCCTGTTTCCCATGGTACGCACCCCATCCTTCCGTCATGTGCTTCACCTATTGTTTGTCCCTCATCCGTCTCGACAGGTACGGGGTGCACACAAGGCCAAACGGATGCATTTATTATGAGATTAAAAACAAAAATATATTTTTAATGTAAATGTTAAGAATATATTTTTTCTTTTTTATTAACTACGTTTGATTATATATATATATATAAATAAAAATAAAATATTATAGATATAATCATTAACTATGCTCGATATCAGATTAATGTAAAAAAGAAAAAAAAAATGTTATTATTATTTTAGTAATGTTATTAATATAAAAAATATTTAATGAAAAAAAATAATAAAATTATTTAATATTTTATTACTTTTAATACTTTACTCTCTTTGCATCTTTTGAATAATTTTCCCTTTGATTCTATCAACCTATCCCTTGGGTTGGGTACAGGAAAGGCAAAGTGTGTCAAATGAGTTAACCCAACATCCCCTATAAAAACTCAACTCGCTGCTGATTATAATAACCGGAATAAAGCATGAGAGCGAAGAGGACCCCGCCGCTTTAAGTGCAGATCCATGCATGCTTCCACTTCGAGGGGTTTTTCCAAAAAACCATCTTTAAATCCCTTGGTCTTTCCCTGCATGGGCTCTGCCAACAACCCCGCCAGTGCTTCTATAAATAAGGCATCAAGTTGCAATATGGTATGGTATCCTTGGCTACTGTTCTCGTCTTGCTAAAAAAAAATGGCACTGAGGCTCTCTTTCCCACCCTCTAACCCTTCTTGTCTCCCCTGCTCTCTGAGTTTTAGCGCTCGGAAACCCAAGTCTTCAAAGATCCTCATGACCCTCTCCCCACCTTCAAAGCCTAGGTTAGCTTCCTCTTTTTCCACTACTTTTGCATCCAAACAGAAAGATACCATTTATTTCTGTTACGATTCCCCTTATTAATGAAAGGCGAAGGGCTAGAACTGTTTAAATGAGTGCTGATACACCACCTGATCGCATCCCTGAAGAGATAAGACTGCATTTGTTTTAATGTCTTTTACCGCTTGGGGGTGCGATGGGTGGTATACGTTTACTTTTCTTGAATTGTTAGAACAAGGTTTGATGGTTATGATTGTGATGGTATATTAAATTAATCAGCCAGTACATGTCACGTGTACATCTTGGTACCAAATTATCTTTTCTTTTTTTTTTTTCAAGATTTAGCCATTGTTAGACTTGATGCCTGTTAAGACTCTAGGGCGATCATTTTCTTTTCTTTTCTTTTCTTTTCTTTTCTTTTTGAGAGGTTTGATCACCCTTTATTGCTATGGACGTTTTGCATTCTTAGAATCTTGGAGCTGAGATACCTGTCACTTGGTCATAATCTAGTTCTTTGCCACGAGAATGTCTGGGAACCAGTCCAGATCTGACAGATAGTTGTAGCCCCCGACCAGACTAGACTATCTTACTCTTGTTTCTTGTTACTGTTAGATTTCAACATGAGTCCATGAGGATGCACTGATGGATATTTATTTATTTATTTATTTATTTATTTTGTTGGGGTCATGATAGGAAGGTAAAAAAGGACATGAGGAAGCAGCTGAGTCCGGTTGAAGGAGAGGAGGAGGTCACTCACTCCATGGATCCAGAAAAGTTGGAGATCTTCAAGTCATTGGAGAAATGGGCGGAGGACAACATCCTGACGCTCCTGAAGCCTGTGGAGAGCTCGTGGCAACCTCAGGACTTCCTGCCGGATCCAACAGCCGAGAGCTTCTTCGACAGTGTAAAAGAGATAAGGGACCGGGCAGCAGGGATCCCGGACGACTACTACGTGTGCTTGGTCGGTAACATGATCACCGAAGAGGCCCTGCCAACTTATCAGAGTGTCTTCAACACCTTCGATGGCGTTCGAGACGAGACAGGTGCCAGCATGACCTCTTGGGCCAGGTGGACGAGGATGTGGTCGGCCGAGGAGAAGAGGCATGGAGATGTCCTCAACAAGTATCTCTATTTGAGTGGGAGGTTGGATATGAGGCAAATAGAGAAGACCATACAATACCTCATCGGCTCTGGGATGGTAAGTTTCGGTCTTGTTTCGAGTACGAATCGATATCAAGAAGTCTAGGTGATCTTGATCTTCCACGGCCCACCAACTAAAGAAGCTGGTCAAACAGTAGCCACAATAGTGTTATTAGTAGTGGTAGCAAACAAAATATAGGAGAAGACAGCTGATCGTGCTACTGTAAGTCTACCCTTATTAAATAGCAATCCGTGGAAACAGTTCTTTGACAACTTAAACCTTACCTGACTCTTTTGAAGTGGGTTTTTTTGGTTGATCAAGGGTTAGATTTCTAATTGGTTTTATATGGTAATATATAAGTTAGTGTGTTTCTTCTTAGGAGTTATGTTTCTGACTTGTAAACCACCCTTTTCATTTTTGCTTAGATTATCCATGCGGAGAACAACCCGTTCCGAGGTATAATCTACACTTCCTTCCAAGAAAGGGCAACCTTCGTCTCCCATGGGAACACAGCAAAGCATGCCAAAGACCATGGTGACTTAATGCTTGCAAAAATATGCGGCCTGATCGCCGCAGATGAGAAGCGCCACGAGGCAGCTTACACCAAGATCATCGAGAAGCTATTCGAGATCGATCCAGACACGACCATGTTAGCCCTCGCTGATATGATGAAAAAGAGAATCTGCATGCCCGCTCTTCTGATGTTTGATGGTAAAGATGACAACCTTTTCAACCACTACTCCTCTGTGGCCCAAAGAATTGGTGTTTACACTAGCAAGGATTACGGGGACATAGTGGAGTTCTTTGTGAAGAGATGGAACGTGGAGGAGATCAGAGGAGGCCTGTCGGGAGAGGGGAGAAGGGCGCAGGATTATGTGTGTGGCCTTCCTCAGAGGATTAGAAGGATGGAAGAGAGAGCCCAAGAGAGGAAGGCCAAGCAATCATGTAAGGTTCCTTTCAGTTGGATCTTCAACAGGTCTGTTCTGATGTAGACTAGCGAGCATCAAACACCTCTCCTGTTGTAATATTAAGTTCTCGCCATGGCGTGTTGTGAGATAAGAGTGCATGTGAGTGTATCTTTATTATTGGATAAGTGCTAATAAATAAGACCTATCTTTCGTCCCGGTTTAGATAAAGAATGAAACGAAAACTTAGGCTGCGTTAGGCGTTCGTTGTCACTTTTATTTCAAAAAAAATAGCAGCAATTTTTCATAATTTTTAGTAACAGATTGGTATCTACTGTTTTTTTCTTTCTTTTTTTTTTTTTCAGATACTTTAAAAAGTTACTTTTTCAAAAATTATTTCGGTTTTTAAAAAATTACTTTAAAAAAAGAAAAGAAAATTTTTCATTTTCACTTTTTTCGTAAATAAAGAAAATTACTTTAAAAATTAAATATAACCTTTTTTTACATTAGATTTTATGTTTTTATTTTTATTTTTATTTTTTTAAAAAAATAGAAGTACTACATAGCCCAATATAATGGGTAGTATTGGACTTCAAGAAATCCAAGCAAACTACATGTTCAACTCTTATAATATATCCTGCACGGAGGATGGAAATTTTAAATCCATGCAACCCGAACCTAATCCAAATGGAGAACTTTCTGAACATGCTTAAATCGTATATACAAACATCGGAAATCGGATATCCTTTTCATAATCTAAGTGCCCTTGCACGTAACCTTATCCATGGAGAAGAAAACAATGGGCCATGTAGTTCTTGCCTCAAGGCCTATTGGCATGCGAGCTGCAGCTTACCCAGAGAATTCTAGGGCCTCCTTAGGAGGGAGAGAAATTTACTTGATCTTCTTCTTGATTTTATTCGCATCCAATTACATACGTCTAGATGTTGGAAAGAAGACAAGGAAGAGCGCTCAAGAAGAAGACACTAGATACATATAAATCTCAGAAATTCACCATGAACCCTAAAAGTATAGGAAATCTGCGGTGATCTTCATAAGGAAAGTATATGACCAGTCAATTGGTACTTCTTGTCCAATCATTCTGCGTCCCACGGGTTTGACAGTGAAGTTTAAATACCTTTTCTGCTTGGCTCTCCGTTGTACACACAGAGAGAGAGAGAGAGAGAGAGAAAAAGGTTGAAGCTTATTGTAGAGGTCCAATCAATCGCCAGACGAATGACAAGAAATGGGCACCATGACAAAGACCATGCAAGAGAGGCGTACCATGACAATGACCATGCAAGGCTATAATACAAACAAAACTATGACCGACACCTTGAGTCACCTTGTCTTCTAGCCGATTTCTCAATTTATGCACCACTGGTTGGCTCTTCTCGGCACGATGGACGTTAAGCTATTCCTGTTCTGGAAAAAGAAGAGAGTAATGCCAAAAGAGAGTTATGAGGCCAGATATGTAGTTAGCTTTTCTTTTAATGTTCAACTGTATGCTGCCCACTGTATATCAGCATTATACCACTAACTACGATACAGTAAAGTAGAGTGGAAACCCATGACAGCAGCATGCTCAACATGATTTACTTTAAAAAAAAAGGCAAAACAAGGAGAAAAGAACATCCCAACTTACCTTGATCAGCATGTGAGAGCATGAGTTGGTGCCTCCAAATATTGTCCATTAAATTTAACACCCTTCCTTCATTAATGTAAAATTACAAACATTAAAAAATTTTCTACGACAAAATTTTTTGAGAGAGTGCCTTTGTCAAAACATCAACAAGTTGATCACTTATTGGATAGCTTTTTATCTCAATCAATCCTTTATATTTTACTACTTGCAAAAAATTATATCGAATGTTTATATGCTTTGCTTTTCCAAAATGATAAAGATTTTTCACCATTAAGATAGATCTCATATTGTCACAAAAGATTTTTGTAATATTCAGCTGAGGTTGATGAAGATCTTCAAATATACGTTGTATCTGAGTTGCTTGATATAGCTGCAACATATTTAGTCTCTGATGATGGTAAGCAGTAATTATTTGTTTCTTTGATGTCTAAGTAATTGCTGCGGATCTAAGAGATAAAAGAAACCTCATGATATTTTTTCAATCATTCAAAGAGCCTACCCAATCATTGCCACAAAAATCAAACAATTTTAGATTAGAAGCATGAGAATACCAAACACTATAGTTGCTTATTCCTTAAACATAGCGCAAAATCCTTTTTGCTATGCCAAGATGTTGCTTTATAGGTTTATGCATGAATCTTGACACCATGCTAATAGCAAATAGAATATCAGGTCAAATATATGTCAAATATATTACTCCTCTAACTAGACTTCGAAAGAACTTGCTAAACTTGCACTATCTTCAAGTGTTAATTTCTTATTTGTATTTAGGGATGACACAACCTTTTGACAGTTAGCCATTCTAATTTTTTCCAAGCAAATAAAGAGTATACTTTTGTGAAACAATAATTCCTTTTGTTGTTCATTTGACTTCTAAACCAAGAAAATAATGAAGAACTCTCAAGTCTGACATCTCGAATTCAAATATCATTTTCTTTCTAAATTCATTAATAAGAGATCAAGAAGAGCTAATATATATGATATCATCGGCACATAAATAGACAATGAGCATTTGACTCTTATCCTCCACCTTTAGATACAATGTAGGCTCACTTGGACTTCTTTGAAATCCATTTGCATAAAAGCAAGAGTCAATTCTATTATACCAAGCTCTTGGAGCCTATTTCAAACCACAAAGAGCTTTTTTAAGTTTGTAGACCTTTTCTTCTTTTCTTTCAACCACAAATCCTTGTGGTTACTGAACATACACATCTTCACAAAAATCTCGATTCAAAAATGCAGACTTAATATCAAACTAATATACTACTCAATTATAATGTGCAATAATTACAAAAATAATTTGAATAATTTCTATTCTAGCCATTGGAGAGAAGGTTTCAAAATAGTCTATATCATATTATTGTGCATACCCCTTTCCAATGAGTCTTGCCTTATATTTTTCGCAATTCCATTAGCATTATGCTAGGTTCGAAGGACCCATTTCAGTTAATAGCCTTGTTTCCTTCCAATAACTTCAAAGTTTAGTTTCTTTCAATTGCTCAAATTTTCTTTTTGATAGATTGCTTCCATTCTTCCTTTGTATTAACTCTTCAAAGTATGAGGGTCCTACAGCCATAAGAGTAAAATTGCATGAATTATATATAAATATCTATTAATGATCTCACCTTCTTCGGTACAGTTTCACTTAAAGAATCTGTTTTTTGAACTATACTTGACTCTTCCTTTGATGGACCATTGCTTTAAGAACTTGGAGATATTTGAAGATTCTCCCTTTCATTGGACTGAAATAAATCTACTCCCATTGTAGGTTTTGCCTATTCAACTTCATTCTAGTTCTAGGAAACATTCTCATCAAAGATAATATCTCTACTAATATGTAATTGCTTAGTGGCAAGATTGTAAACTTGATAACCTTTGATTTCATCGCTATACCCAATGAAAATATATTTAGTAGTTTTACCACCTAACTTTTGATTCCTTTAAGAATTAACATGAGTACGGGCAATGCAACCAAATATTCTTAAGCTACTTGCATCTAGTTTCAAACAGTACTAAGCTTTATGTGAAGTATGATCCCAAACTGCTTTTATAGGAAAAACGTTGAGAAGAAGATGGACAACTATGGCCACTATTTCAACCTAAAAAGAGTTAGGAAGATTCTTTACCTTCAACATACTTCTAGCCACTTCAATTACTGTTCTATATTTTTTTTCTCCACTACTCCATTTTGCTGCAGGGTGTAACTGACAAAGAGCTATCTTTGAATGCCATTCAACTAAAAGTAATCAAGAAACTCATCAAAATAAAATTTTGCTCCTCTATAAACCTATAAAATATGAATAGGCTAACCCCATTGCTTCTTAAAATAAGCTTTAAAAATTAGAAACTTGGAAAAAACTTTAGATTTTTGTTTTAGCTAATTAACCCAATACTTTCTATTAAAGTCATCAATGAATAAAAAAAAGTATTTACTATTGTTCAATGATAGGATTTGCATCAGACCACATATTTCGGTATGTATGAACTACAATAGCTTCATTAATTATCTGATAGAATTAAATTAAGCTGATGCCTAACTAGCAGCATGTTAAATGGGTATTTGGCCCTTAGGCTATATCATCGACACTTGTGGCAACCAGACGGTGTTAAAAATCATGGCCAACAGAGCCTCTAACCATTATGCCCCATTGAATTATAGATGAGATCGACAACTATGTCCATGCACATCTTTGTGCCAAAAGTATGGCCCATGGCAGTTGGAGTAGTCTCATTCGCCAACAAACCTTCCACTACAACAAGATATGCCACCGTAATATAGATAGCCTCTGGCTCTGAAATATGAGCTTACTTACAAGAAGCCTCATCTGATCTTGCTTCTTCCCCATCTTTCTCTCTCCTCTAGAACTCTCTTGGTTGTAAGTCTTAGAACTTCACATTATTTTTCATCTTCTTAGAATAGGAAGGTTACAAGACCTACTCTTGACCTTCTCAATCCTTCTTTCTTATTGACCAGAGAATTGAAGGGCCTTAGCCAGATAGCCCTTGGTACCCTTCATGTTTTTGTTCTATCCTTGGAGGAGTGTCAGACTAATGCGGAATTCTCCTTTGCATAGCTAGGTAGATTAGTCATCACCTTAATTTTTAGCTCATCATCCATCTTATCATCCTTATTAGTGTATAGCCTCCCACAGCTAGATTTGATACCCTCAAAGTGGCATCATCTTTCGAAATGAAGTGAAGGCCATATCATTGGAGCTTGTGAAGCAGCTCTTATTGATAGCTGTGACACTGTTTGGGCTGAATCTAGCACCAAACCACCCTCTAGTCTATCCAAAGGAAAAGATCACCAACATGCTACAGTTGAACCCTTAAGATGTATGTCTCATTAGCACCCTAAGCGCAAGGGCTAGAGAAAAGAGAGCCGACTGGCTCATAAGAAGGACCGATGCTGTAGGATCCTTCCTTATCTTTAGGGGGAGAAGATTGTGGGACCTTGACCTAAAGCGACAACCTGAGGTCTCAGATTAGAACCTTAGATGCTATGTTGTCTCATAAAGTGTAGTGGAGGTCCCAAGGGTCTACCTACTGAATAGGAAACCATGATTCCTTCAGTGGCATCAACCTTTGGTGGTCGCCAACTAATTGTTGGGAGAGTTGGCATAATATCCAAAGGGTTTATTGCTAGTGGAGAAAATTAGTCGTTCAGAAAGATATATGCCTACTAGCATAGAATCAAGGTATTGGAGAAGAAGAAGATAGAAGAGATCACACCCTTATTTAATATTAACCTAAAGAGTATTTAGACCTCTCACGATGATATGCTAGTAGTCTCTATGATCATTGCTAACTACCAGATGAAGATGATATTGGTCGACAATGAGAGCTCAACTAACATCCTCTACTTTGAAGCCTCCAAGTAAATGAGAATTAGTAGGGATAATCTGAATCCCTTTGGTAGCTTATTGGTTGATTTTTTTGGGAACTCGTTTCCAATCGAGGAGTCTATTAACCTTTTGATGACCACCAGAAAGGAGCCCCATTGAGTTATGGTGGTGTTGAATTTTTTCATGATGAAAGCTCCTTGGATATATAATGCTATTATGGAACATCTCAATCTTAACACCCTAAAAGCTATTATAATAAGATATTACATTTCTCTCTCCCTCATAAGTAGTATCAAAGTTACAAACATTAAACTTATAATTAATGTCCAAAATACCAACATACCAGTATTAATAGCTCATCAAAATTATATAATTATCAAAAAAGCAAATATGGAAGTGCAAAGCTTATTGGAAAATAATAAATGAAACTCAAGGATGTGGTGGTAGCACAATGGTAGTCTCACATTGGATAAATAATATAACATCTATATATATGTATGTATATCCTTTGGTTTCAAAACTATTTGCTTAAGGTTTTTTTGGACCAAATTGGGTTGGAGACCCTGAAATGACAGATGGTGGGCCTTTCATCCTCAGAATAGATTTGAGGATGGAAGAAAATTAATCTCTGTACTTAAGCTTATCATATTATGATGAAATATCATTTGTTTTTTTTTTTTAATTTAAACAAAATAAAGAGACACGCATGATTACCAACAAATGTTAAGACATATTAAGCCCTCACCCAAAATTCAACCTACGGACATCCTGCAAATTATATTATTCACAAGTTACAGGTGGTAGCAACCGTGCATAGATCATTAGACCTACCAACCTTGAGATATTTCATGACCTGAGAGCGATACGTTACTGAAGCTCAATCGTAACATGACATCCAAGTAAGATCATGATATTCTAGGCCTGATGACTTCTCTGTAGGTGAAGAACGGTGAGGAACAAAACTCTCCGGCAAACTCAAGTCATTCCCCTTTCAATTGATGAGGACAAATGCCTTTAGGTTTGAGGAACATGTGTATCTCATTTTATGATCAGAATTGGAACAGAATTGGCATATATATATACTCTCCATTCAAAACGTACCTCGAACTTATATTTTTAAATATTTTTTAGTTTTTAAATATCTTTAACGTGTGTTTTTAAAGATAATTTCGAAAAAGAAAAAAGAAAAATAGTAGGAACAGAGTAATGGAATGGATTTTCTCGGAAAGTTGGGGGATGGAGACTAAAATTAGTGTCCAATGGAGAACAAGATGAGGACAGAGTAAAACATGAAAAGTTGGGGATGGGGTAGGCAAAAATTAACTCCATGCTGGCCTGCCATTCCTAATCAAGCTCCTGGAGGCCTTCAGAGTTTTTAGGTGATAAGATTCAGATACAACCTAGACCCTACCCAAGATGCTGAGGTTCAGACTCCCAGGGTCCCGCTCCAGGCTTGATGGAAGAGATGGTAGTTTGGAAACGGTACTACTCCTCAAGGCACTTTCCAGCACAAAACAGAGCAATAGCCCAGAGGCTGTGGCAAGTTACGCTTCGATCCAAAGTGGGCCTTATTTTTCCTCGCTGTGGCAAGTTACACTTCCATCCAAAATCTTATCAGGTGACAGTTTGAAGAGGCCTGGACGTTAGGATGCGCATGTGCCACCCCCCTTTGCCGTCGTTGTGGCGGGAGCGAAATTGCGGAATATTTGGAGACAAATCAGGCTCGGTAATCGAGTAGCCAGCATGGCTATGGTTCCGCTTAATAAAGAGTTTAATCTCTCTCTCTCTTTTTTTTTTAACAGAGAGAGTGTCACTTAATAATTGACTTAATAGTTGTATTCAAGGAAAGATCCCTCAATCCTCTGTTAGCTTCTCAATATCTCCTAGTATTCCGGAGCCTGCCGCCAGGATTAATTGTAATCATGAATTTTCCTCCAGATATCATCACCATAAGCAGCTGTAAAATGGCCTCCCAATTATTTTACCATTCAGTTGAGCGTGCTTTACAAAAAGCTAAACACACTCTCGAGCATCGATCATAAAAGCCTCTAGAATGCTTTCAGTTGGAGCTATGATCATGACAGGAAGTCGTCTCAGTTATATATCTTTTTTGCATCATTTGCTAGAGAATCACGACAAATCTTCTAGCATTAGTGTGCAGGACAAGAATGCATACATAACAAAAGACACTCAAGTTCCACCATGCATTGGTTCAGTATCCACGACATAGCATAACCATCCACCCCGGTCCAACTATTTGGGGTTCACCATCCACCACATCAAATAGTCACAAACAATCACATCTTTTGCATTTACTGATTCATGTATTGGCTAACTCATAATACGAGCAATTTTTGGTCATTCTTACCGCTTCATACATCAACCATAGAAGGTTCCAACCTCATCCCCTAGTCCACTGCTCCTAGTGTGTCAAGCTGGAAGCTCCCCACAACATTATTCATCCTTATTTTACCCTGAACAAAAGAGTTCTCTCGAGTAGCCAGGAAGAAACTAGACTTCTGAAATGGATTGGCATTTCTGCACGACAATCCAACCATTAGTTCAGCATGGATCTCTGGATAGAATGTGCCCCCTTTCATGAAACGTCTCTGTTCTGCACTATAATTATGGCAGGAAAAAATTAGTCTAACACCAAAACAATTGAAAAGAATACATCAGCTCTGATTCCCCCCATTGCAAACTACTCTTCTTTCTTCTCCAGCAGGCCGCTGTCCGGGATCCATGATGACCAACAGAGGGGCAGCAATGTGCATGCTGCCTGTATCAAGATGCCAACAGTGAGCCCTGAGAAATCGGTCCCTGTTATACCCATGCTTGCTGCAAGTGCAACTCCAAGGTAACCACCAACAATAATGGCAAAAGCCAATGCTGACATTAGGAATGCCATAACGGACCCCTCACACCCAGCGGGGCACAGCTGTGCCATAAGAACACTAAACGGCAGTATCTTGAACTGAAACAAAGCTTCAAGCAAGCCCGAGAAGACCACCACATACACTGAGTCCGACACTCCCATGTCCCGGTAAATCCCCTTTACAAACAACACATCAGACACCATGATAAGGGCCATGGTGACCTGCAGTGCTGACAAGACTTTCCTTGCAGAGGTATTTTTGAACTGTTTGTCATACACCACACTCCAAGCCAACAATGCAGCCTGTCCAAAGACCCTGGAGAAGCCAATGATTGATGGATCGAGGTTCAAATGCTGGGTCTGGTAAAAGAACATGGTGCCAATTAACAGCGGGACCATGGCATAGGATGCTGAGAACCATGCAATAGAATGGGAGATCTCTGGCTTCCGTAGAGCAATCTGAAGCTCTAAAAGCTGTTTACGGATGCTAGAAGATGTTGATGAGCTTTCTGCCTTCCTGGGGAGGTTGAGGGAGCTCTCAGGGATGGTGACAGTTGTGAAGAACTGGAGAACCAGGAGGAGGGCAAAGAAGAAAAACATGGTTCTGGGAGAGAACATGTTTATAGCAATCCCACCAAGGAGGTTGCCGAGGGCACCAGCAGAGGCAGCAGACATTAGTGCAAAAGACTGCAGTTGGCCTGACCCCAATGGAGACCGCAATTGCTTCCCAGCCTCAGCAACGATGGCATCATTGGCAACCTCAGCTATAGATGCGCCAAGGTTCCCTAGGAGGAGGAAGAGGGTGAGAATGGTGATAGAAATGGAGGACTCAGGAAAGATGACGATTGCTAACCATGAGATTGCCTGCAACAGAGCTGCACAAGATAATATTACTGGGGTGCTTTCTGTAGATTATAGAAAGGGTACAAGACATAAGACCAAAAAACAATAGAAGAAGAAGTGTTCTTGTAACACAACTTTCTTTTTTTTTTTTTTTTCTGAACAGAAATTAGGGCACAATGATCTGAATATATGGTAAATGGACTATAAGAAGAAGATATTAGATGTGCAGCTCAAATCAAACAGTTCTTAACATCTGAACAAACTCGAGTGTTATCCTGATTTACAGGAGGGCCGCATAACATAACTAACATAACTATGAAACGTGCATCTTCAAGCTACTGAAATGAATTAAAGCCATTTGGCACAAACAACGACTCTTCTCTCTAGAAAGTTAAATGACCTTTTTAAGTAATCAATCCGGAATAAATGTCCTGAATAAGTGTGATGAGGCTTAATCTACATTAACATGAGAAGAAAGACGATGACTTTGTGTTGAATGCAAGGAAACTAACCAAATAATCAAATAGCTCTCTAATTAAATATAGTGCTTTTCAACTTAGAATTCCCCCTAAACACTGTCACGGTAAAGCCTGAATTCTTCAGAAGTTTTAGCAGCTAAATATTTATGTGAAGGGCTATGAAGCATGGACAGGAACACAAGATGCAGATAGGCAAAATATGGATACAATGGTACAAGAAATAATGAAAAGGTAGGATACATTAGGGACAATATATATCTCTCTGCAGGTGTGTGCATTCATGCACATAAGCCAGTGTGTGCGCGCGCACGCACATATAAATGCATATGTGTGTATAACTTACATTAGATGTAAAATAGCATCCATAAGTATGGTGGGTTATCAAAAATAGTCGAATTTATACCTGAGTGAACAGTATCAACCTCCATAAACTCTATCATTTAGTCATTGTTCAAATCCTCATATTATCATGCATACTTTATAGAAAAAATGTCAATGTTGTGAACTCCAAAATTAACCATTTATCATTAAAAAGTCAACATTCATAAAGAAGAAAAGAAAGAAAGTAAATAAAACACTTAACCTCAAGTTCGAGCTATAGCCATATAGGTCAAGTATTTCAATCATATTTGAGAAGAATCTAACATCCTTTTCAATATTAAAAATTAAGATACCTAAAATAAGTAATTGAAATGTATCCAAGAAGTATGTGGCAAGTATTGGTATTTGAAACACATTCAAAACAGGAACACATAAAGTTTGAACTACCATGTTTCTTAGGCAAAGGGTTCCTAACAGTTCAACCAAAGGACAAGTATTAAACAATAATTTGTCAACTTCAAACTATAGATTATCCTATCTTGCTTATGGATAGGCTCATTTTATAATAAGCACAATTTATTTTTGACTAGTACATGGATAATACACTAACTATTCTAAAATCAATTATATTTGTTCCTGCCTTGTTTTCTAGTATGATGCTACTTCACTGTTCTTGTATCCCTGCTCTGGCTTCATGCCCAAATCAGTTTAGAAAATTATCTTTTTGTTTTTTCTCTGAGTACTAAATGGGTTTCCCAATCCATTTATATCTTGAATTTGGAAATGAATATGAACAAGGTTTTAAATATTATGGGACAGAAGGTATCCCAGTTTCTCCCTAAAACAGAACACCATCTCATCCAGTCCCAACGACTATCCCAATTGAGCATCCTAATAGGTAGTTTTATCCCCTTCTTTCCTTTATTTTTTCTCTTTTTCATTTGTTTCTTTTTTTATTCTTTCTTTCCTTTCGTGATTCTTTCCTTCTTTCATTTTCTTTCCTCTTTCTTTCCCTTCTTCTTTCTTTTTCCTTCCTTCCCTTCTTTCTTTTTCCCTCTCTCCATTTATTTTTTTCCTTTTTCTTTTTCTTTCCTTTCTTTTGTAACCTCTTTCTTTCTTTCTTTTTTCTTCTTCCTTCATTTTTTTTGCCCATTTCTCTTTATTTCTTTCCTTTTTTTTCTTTCTCATGTCATGCCCCTCTCCCCTTCTCGAGAACAAAATAGGATGGCCAAGACGTACCCCGTTCTCCTGGGATTTACAACTGTGTATATGATGACATTCAGATAAAGCATTGAGCCAGAAACAAAATAGACAAATAAAATCACATATAAACAAAAATCAGCAACAGAAGAGATAAAATAGAATAGGAATTCTTGAAAGGTACAAGATGAGCAGTCTCAGACGAGTAAGCAATGTATAGCAGAATGCATAAAGGTCTTAACTGTTTATAAACATTTTTTTTTTTTGGGATCCATGTGGACCAATACTGATTAACAGAATCTAGATAATCAGAAATGCCCAGTCTTTGCAAGAAGAACCCCCGAATTTGTTCTGTGAAGCTACAACCAAAAAATAGGTAGAAGCTAGTCTAGAACTCCTCATTATGTCATAGACATGAATCTGGGTGTGGCCATACCATCTCAACAAAGTTATCACATGTTAAGAGTTATTCTAACTTGTTAAAATTTCATATATCTGTCTGAAACTTTTCCTTTTTTCCTTGCATTTTGAAATGTTAATGACCTTGTCCAAATAAATTAATATAAGTTCTATGAATTTTTTGCCTCCTACTCCTACAAGGATACATCATTAATCAATATGGACCTTTTGAAACCCTTCCTCACTAGTCACAATATCCGCTTCTGTCATATTCTATATTCCTTTTCTTCTATAATTTTTCAAAAAGATAAGTTTGTTGCTCATGTCTTGTTACTAGTGAATTATCCACCTTTTCTAAGCCAAGCCTTCACAACAGAAATGCCACAGATTTACTGCTACTATACCATCCATATGAGAATTGTAATACATGCTTGCAACTTTTATTGCTGGATATTCTCATCCATAGAAGACTATCAAATTCTTAGAAATATCTCCCTGATCTCTTGTTGCAAATCATGCAACAAATCATTTAGTTTTTCTACCAAATTAGTCTGTCAGCATCACTAGTGGCCGAAGATTTCAAAACCTGTTTTTACTTTTGATTTAGTCCATGAAAAATCCATTTCATTTTTGATAGTTTTGATGGTTCCTACAATTTCAGTTCAAGTTTGAACCAGAAAAAAACAAAAATTAAAAACAATAAAAAAGGTAAATAATCAAAAAAAAAAGAAAAAGAAAAAAAGATCAGCTATACAAAATACTGCGCAGCACATAGAAAAGATAATAGATGTTTAGACTCTTAGCAAGAAAAACTCTAATTCTATGCCCTATGGCATGTCCAAAATCTTAACTTAAAGGCCTGTCCTAACGAAGATCCTACTCCAAGATGACTCCAAAGAAGGCGGTGCATATAGCTTGCGTTATTTGGCCCACTGAAGGTTTCATCTAATTGCCTTAGATTATAACAACGAAGTCACTCAGTCTAAATTAAAAATTTTTGGGTCCAATTCCGTGGAGCTAACGCACGCAATCGCAGGCTACTGCAGTAGAAAGTCAAAATTCTTCTAAAACTATTCTTTTCAAAATTCTTCTAAAACTATCCTTTTTATACTTTCTACTCCAACGCGTCAGACGAGTCAAGGATGGATATAGTTTAGGATTATTTTCGAGTAAAAATTCCCAGGTAGCAGGAAGCTACAAACTTATCACGGACCAGAGAAGATCCTCCGCCGCTACGGCCGGCGAGAGGAATATTCCTAAATAACTCCCCGGTCCCAAACCCCTCTGGAAGGCGGAGTTCCCGTGTTCCCAACGGGACAATTATAGAAGCCTGTTGAAACGCTTTACGATGACCAATACCGCAAGTCCAGCTGGAAAGGTTACACTAAGCTAAACTATTCCGCAGGAACACCGACACAACGATCCAGATCGATTCCAGAGTATTCCGACGAGCCTTTTTTTTTTTTTTTTTTTTTTTTTTTGACCTCCAGAATAATAATATTAGTGAAAAATGAAAAGGAAAGAAAAGGTGGGGACGGTGGCGACCGATGAGCGTTCGCTTACCGCCGAGGGCGACGTAGGGAAGGCGGCGCTGGCCCCGGATGGCGACGGCGTCGGAGAGGAGGCCGTAGAGGGGCTTGGCGACCATGGGGAGATTGGCCGAGTTCTGGAGGATCTGGAGGGCGGAGGCCGGCACGCCCAGCCCGTCCTTGAGGTAGAAATTGACGGCCAGCCACGGGAAGCACCGAAATCCCTGCACCCAGAACCCCACCCCTACCACCCACTTCACCCGATCCATCGTTGTCACCGTCCTCGCCTTCTCTTTTTCCCCCATCTTCCTCACCGGAGTCGAGTGGAGGAGATCAGCGATCTCGCTTCGGTTTCGTTTCATTCCTTTCCTCCCGTTTAGGGCTTATATATAGCGGGTTCGGAAGGCGGTGCGTGGGGTCGCCAGTGGCCGTGCTGCGATCTTTTTTTACTCAATAACACGTGTCCATAGATGATTTAAGATTCAGGTACGATTACAACGTTATAACTGAAAATGCGCGATACGGCAACAGTCGCATTTTTCGGTTTGTAATTTAAATGTAGTACCAAGTAAAATTTTCTTTAGTTTCGCTTGAAGCCCTTCTGCTGCAGTCATTCCGTGGGGACCGTGAGATTTTTGGATTGGTATTGCATGTCGCGAGTATAATTAGTATATATTCTCTATCTAAATCTCAAAATCTACAAATATATTATAAGGTTTTAGACTTAAAATGAGTGCTGCCATTGGTGGCATATTTTTATATTTATAAAAAATCAGTCGAGAAAGATTCAAATTAAATGATTACTATGAGCTTAAATAAAATATATGATTTATAAAGTATTAAACTAAGTTTATCTCAGTGATTAATACATATAAATATATAGTATAAAGGTGCAAGGCTATATTATTTGAGCTTTTTAACTACAGAATTCAATAGCTATTTTATTTTATGATTAAGTTTTCATTCTCATCTTAATCTAACTTTTACTCTACTAATTTTTCATATAAGAAGTTAGAAGATTGTCAGCTAGCCCCATTAAATGATAATGTAAAATAGGATAAGGAAGAGAAAGAATTGATGCTATGCATAAAATAATGATTGTCAGGATTGAAAATAGGTTCACATTAGGCTACGCTGGCTTCAGGTTGAGCCATAGACTGTGTTTTCATACATTCAGATCGGGCTTGGGCTTAAAATTGAGACCCGTATAAATTTTAGATCAGGCTCAGATAGAGCATTGATCCAATTTGGATCCAAGCTCGAATTAAACCTAAATCTAAGCCCGAATTAGACCCAATAAATAAAGGCCTGCGTTTTTTTTTTTTTTTTTGGAAACCCTAACCAGATTCTCTCTTCTTTGCCTTCCTCTTTGGCTTTCCATCTCCTTTCCTCTTTTTTCTTGTGATACTTTTTTCTACTTTCTTTATATCATTCCAAGGATTGCACTGGCACTCTAGATGGTAGAGAGAAGGCTAGCAATGGTCCAAGAGCCAAAACCCTAAGAGGTAAATGATGATGGCAGCAATGAGGCTCCCTGGTGGGGTCACTAAAGATGTGATGAAGGTCAATGGAGTGGCCATGAGGAGGATGGCAAGGGCCATGGTGGCGGCGATGACATCTAAAACTATAGGCAGAGAAGTTGCTTCGATGGTCGATGAGGGGCTCGACAATGAGTTTGGAAAGGGGGCTTGCACACCAATGATGCCACTTAAAAAAGATGTTATAACGAGACCCTACAAGGTAGCGCTACCATGGATGCGATGCCTCCTGGCACCATCTACTCTCCGTACTTTGCCCTCTTGATTCAGCACAATCGATTACTGCTCCATTGCGATGCCTTGTAGGCATCATCATATCTCTCCATGTCGATCGCATCGCCACATTTGATCACCTCTTTGGTTTTGTTTATTAGGTCTGATTTTTTTCTTTCAAGCTTCAAATTGTCATGGAAATTTTTGCTTTATTTTTGCGCATAGCTTGGGTTTGGATTAACCTATTAGTTTCGAACCAAACTTAGGCTTGAGTTTTGAAAAAAATCTCAGATCTCAACCTAGCCCAAAATCTAAACGAAAATTAGAGACTAGACTCAGGTAGGGGTGTGGCTCGCTCTGACCCGATCGAGCCTACTTCCAATCCTAATGATTGCATTCTTAAGATTATGGCCGATACATATTTTACATCTTTTTTTATAAGTAATCTAATATGAAAATAAATTTTGTAATCTCTAATATATAATTATTAAACCTAATATATATTAAGTATCTTTTAAAGTTATGTCCGTGATGCAATATGGTTGTTGTTTAAGGTAATCTCATAAAAGTTAAGCTAGCTCGTTAAACATTTTGCTAAGCATCAAAATAACTTGTTAAATTTAGATGAAGAATATTTTTTTATAAAAAATATTATCATTTTCCTGCTATTATTATTTCAGTTGTAAATAGAAATAACGGCTGATATAATGATCGTTTTTTTTTTATTTTTTAATTTATATCCTCAGACAAATTAAATCCTGGCGTGTCGGCAGTATTATATAAATTATAAACGGAAGATAACGGCAGTTACTTGCTTCGCGATGCTAACTGAAGCATTGTGAGGGATCCGATATCGACGGCTGTCGGCAGTATGTGCTTTTTGCCTTTTTTCTTTCTTTCCTTTTTTTTTTTTTATTAAAAAAGCGAGACGCGTCATCTGTGACTAAGATATGAGAGAATTAGTCTGGATCGGCTATCAGATCATGAATTCCAAACAGACTACCAGTTGCGCTAAACGATGCCAAAATAGGCCTATTTAAAAGTGTGGTTCTCGACGGTCGCACGGCTACTCCCCGTCCTCGGACCTTGGTTGGACGCGTGGAGAGTCGTGAGGCTCTATCTACGAGTATCTGGTGTTGGGAGCAAAGTTTTTTCTTTTTTTTTTAATATATATATATATATATATATTGTGGGTGGCGGTGCGGGCCGAGCCTGGATTGTTTGTGTGCACTCCGTGTGGGCGGAGCTTTCCACAAAGCCTTGATCAAATAAACGATTACACTTGTCGCTTTGCCAGCCTCCCATGTGCCAAGCTTCCGTCCAGGACCGGCCTTATCTTGGAATCTGATGAGATCCCCAAATTTATTTTTAAAAAATATAGAGATTTTTCGTCCTTTTCAATAGATATTGTTGACGAGCAAGCATGTTCTTCTTCTCTCTTTTGCCATTACCCCGGGCCATCGTATTCTTGTCATTATCAAATTTATGGGTACCCTTTTGATTAACTAGGCATATGCCGGTTGAATGCACGGAATTCATAAAAATAAATAAATAATATATATATATATATTTAATTAAAATATTATTAAACTTAAAATTTAAAATTATTGATTTCAAATTAAAAAATAAAAATAAAATAATATAGGAAATATGTGGCAAAGAAGAAAATTATGTGGTGTAATTGATAAGGGGCTTGATAGTACTTTTGCACTCAAAATAGAAAATTAGAAAAAAATAAATATGACAGAGTCAAATTAAGATGGTATCAAGCTGACATCCTGTTTAAAAGGTACGTAACCTTCAAGTCACATTATTGATACCTATGATGATTAAACAGTATTAGAACAATATGATCAGCAAAGTCCCTAACCATCCCACTAGAAAGAGCTGTAAAGGAGACAAGATGACAATCACGTTCATGCATATTTTTGTACCGAATGATGTAGTCTGTGGTAGGCGAAGCCATTCTATCTACTGATCAGCCTTATTACCATAGCAAAGCATGCCATTACAGTATGGGAAACCTCTAATACTGAGACTTACACCCATCTATAAGAAGAAACCTCACTCAAAGAGGAAGTTTTTTTTTTTTTTCCTCTCTCTTTTCACCTATCTCCTCCTCATCTCCATTGGTTATAAGTTCTAGAACCCCACGTTTTTCTCCATCTTCTTAAAGAACAAAGGCTACAAGGTTTGGCCTTGGCCTCCACTATCTCTCTTCCTCACTAATTTGAGCATTGGAGGGCCTTAGTCAAGCAGCTCTCAACACTCCTCATACTCTCCTTCTATCCTCACAGGAGCATAAGCCTAAGTGTTAACCTCTCCCTCATAAGATTAAGTAGATTAAGCACCACCTTAATTTCTAGCTCATCATTCTTGTTGGCACTTAGGATCCCCAAATCAGATTTTGGTACCATTAGAGTGGTTCCATTTGTGGGAATAAAGTGAAGGCTATGTCATCCAATCTCTATGAGAAAGCTCTCATCAGTAGCTGTGGAACTGTTCGGGCTAGGTTGGGCACTAGATCCCCCCTTCTCGATCTGCTTGAAAGCAAAGATTATCGACTCATTATGGTTAAACCCCTGAGACATGGGCCCCACAAGCACTCTAAGCTCAGGGGTTGGAGAGGAAGAAGTGGCCCAATCCACAAGTTGGACCAATATCATGAAGCTCTTCCTTGCCTTTAGGGGAGGAGATTCAAGAGCCCCAACCTAAAGCAAATTCTTAGAAGATGATTTGAAAAAACTCTCCTAATCGAGGAAGAGAAGAGGATCTGCTCCATTAGATAGCTAACCTACGTAGAAGAATGCTACTTGAGAAAAAGAGAGTAAATTTTTAAAAGATTGCTCAGAAGAACTCTCCTTGTTAAGCTGAAAAAATAAGGGTCAACTTTGTTAGAGAGCCGACCTACTTGAAAAAGCTTTAATTAGGAGAAAGAGAATGGATTCTTAGAATACCGCTAGGAAAAACTTTCTTTGCCAAGCAAGAAAGGGGGTTCACTTTGCTAGAAAGCTGACCTACTTGAAAGAACTCTAATTGAAAAAAAAGAAAAAGTGGATTCGTAAAAGATTGCTCAAAAGAACTCTCTTGATCGAGTAAGAGAAGGGTCTACTCTATCAAAGAACCAATCTACCTAAAAGAATATTCTACTCAAGAGAAAGAGAGAGAGAGAGGATTTTTAGAAGACCACTCGGAAGAATTCTCCTCACACAGCAAAAAAAGGGGGGTCTGCTCTGCTAAAGAGCCAACTTGCCTTAAAGAACTCTATTTGTAAAAAAAAGAGAAGCAGATTCCTGCCAAGCATCCTACTAAGGGCTATATAAGGTAAGGGAGAGAGTTTATTTGCTCCACCCTCTTTTAAAATAACTCTAGTCAGCTATTAATTGCTACGCTAGAAGGTTTAGACGACTTCTTGGCCCCTTTAGCTCAATCTAGGCTTCAAAACCAAGTGAGTCCTCCCTTTCTTGCTTTAGCTTGATAGGAGCAGTGTAGAAGTAGTTTGGCCTAATAGGATAGGGTAGGTTGACTAAACTATGGTTTAGTTCAACTATAGTATTATCATCTTCTTCTCTCTCATTAATTCTTTGACGTTTTCCTCTTTCTCTTCGAGCATGGCTTAGAGGATATAGGTTCTTCAAGCTCAAGAACCTTTCATTCTCTCTCACAGAGATTTAGCTCAACTTCGACAGAACTACTTCATTCTTAAGATTTTTATTCTTTCCATCCTAAATAGATTGGACTATGCATCTTATTACCTTACATATTGGCTCATCTTGTATGAGGATAACTCGAAGGTGGAACTCTTATTTTGTGTTGACATCTAATTCCATCACATATTGCCATAAGTTTGGTTGGCCAAAATGGATTTAAGAAAATTTTATAAAAGCTAAGTTAGCTTGCTAAACGTAAAGAACAGTGTTAGATTTAGATTAGATGTAGAATATTTTCTCCAAAAAATATCATCATTTTCCCGCTATTATTATTTCATTTGTAAAGGAAATAACGGCCATTATGATAGTCCATTTTTTATTTTCATCCTCGGTTAAATCAAACCCTTGCATGTCGATGATATTATATCAATTATAAACGGGAGATAACGGCAATTACTTCCTTCCTTGATGCTAACTAATGGTTTCTGGGGATCCATTAGTTAGGGCCGTCGGCATCCTGGGTACGTGCCTTTTGCCTTTTTTTTTAGGTGAGTCGCATCCGTCTATGATTCACATCTGAGACAAATAGTTTGGATCAGCTCGCTAGCAGGTCTTGAATATCAAATATAAGGCTCTGTTTAGCAATTATTTTGGGATCATCCTAATGATCTCGAATATGATACTTTTAATCTTAAGATGATCTAATCCTTCATAGTTAAAAATCATCATGTTTAGTCTGATATATCATAGTGATTAAGGATCACCGATAATCTAAACTGATAATCTAACATCATTATATTTGATATACTATAAGAATCTAAGATTATTAATTATAAAATATCAAAATTATTCCTATTATATTTATATTATATTACTGTAACATATATATATATATATATATATATATAATGTAATATTATATTATATAATATATTAAATTATATTATATATTATAATATATATATATATATATTAATATGAGATAGGTTTGGCTACGTTCAAATGTACTCAAATTTAAATTTGATCAACTTCTTCATCCTTAAATCTATACAGCTCATAAATTTCAAAAGATGAAAAGATAAAAAAAAGATAAAGTAGCTTTATAATCCATGCAAATAAAGATGAAAAAGATTATCAAATCTTAACCTTAGGTAATGCAGTATTGATGAATCATGCCAGCATGGCACGGTATATAGATCGGCCATTGTAACTAACTGGATATATATATATATATATTATTTCTGCTTCCGCCAAGGGCTTGCCCTACCATAGATTCTAATGAATTCCCCCTGCATTTGTTTAACAAAAATATAGAGATTTTCCGTCCTTTTCAATTGATATGGTTGAGGAACAAGTATGTTTTTTTCTGTTGTTTTGCCATGACGTAATCAATCATATCGTTGCCATTATCTATTTTATGGGTGTTCTTTTTATTAACTAGGTATATATTCATTCAATGTAAAAATTTATAAAATAAATAAAAATATATTTATTTTTTAATAAAATATTATTAGAATAAAAATTTAAAGTTATTAGTTTTAAATTTAAAATAAAAATAAGATAAATAAAGATAAAGAAGAAAATTAGATGAGGCATTTCTTTCTAATAGTAGAGCTGCATAGTAAGATGGTGCCATCGACAAAAACTTTAATAATAATTTTATATTTAAAATAAAAAAATTTAATAAAAAAATAAATCATAAAAGAATTAAATTAAGCTCGCACCAAAAACTGGCATCCCATTAGAAGGCTACGTAAGTCCTAGACTGTATTATTAATGCCTATGATGACCAAATGAAAAAGAAAGGATAGGGCAAATGGGGATGCATTTCACTCAAATTTTTTGTTTTTTATTACACTTCATGCACCCTTCTCTGCATCGGATCGGATGAGAGGAAAAGTTAAAAAAAAAGTAAAAATTAAAATAGAAGATATTATGTTTTTAAAGGCATCATCTTTGGTGGAAGATAGAGAAAAAATAAAAATCATTTTATATTTTTATTATTTATATAAATTAAATATATATTTTTTCATTTTAACTTCATTGTCATTACTAATATGAGATTTCATTGTGCCAATAAGGGCAAAAGGTGTCAAAAAAAAAAAAAAAAAAGCTAAACTATATTTTGGTCCGTAAACTTTCACTTAAATTTATTTTAGTCCTTCAAAATTTAATTATTATGATTTGACCTTTCTTATTTTAAAACTATTATATTTATAACATTATATTATATAGATAAATTAAAATAAAAGTTCAATGCGGTTCTATACATGAAACCTCATTTCTTTTCATTTCTTTTGAATTTTTAAGTAAAAAGCTTTCTTCGCATCATTTATATATTGCTAATTTGATGTTTAATTAATCTATTTAAAAAAAAAAAAAGAAAAAGAACAGAGGGTAAAAATAATTCATACAAAACACAACCATGCCCTTTATAAAATCAAAGGTTGCGGTAGAACTGACATAATAATAAAAAAAATAAAAATGATAAAAATGCGATTGCACGTTTCACAGAGCCTCGGATAACAATAATCCACGGTCTTATGATTATCTGAAAAATATACCATCAAAATTATCTCTCGATATGAAAGAAAAATTTTCCACCAAAATTATCTTTCCAATATTTCGATGTGATGGAAGGCACTCAAATGCATTATTTCGCGACTTGACCTTTGATTTTTCTGATGATGGAAATAAAAATAGTTGAATCGAGTTCTTTATTTTTTCAACGATTGCATCGTCTTTTTATGGGACAAGTCGTTTTCCATGTTTTTTTTCTTTTTTTCTTTCAGATAAATTGCTATCAGTAAATTCGGAGACATCATCCTGGATTTGCGCGATGATTTGATTTGTTTTGTCTGGAATTTTACGTCCTCTGGGGTCCCATGCCCCTCGCCTTCTTACGTCTCATCACATCTCTCACCCTGGCAAACCATGCACGGTTAAAATGGGGGACGTCTCGACGCTGGATGGTTTGTTTTGCTTGGATGCGAAACTTATTTTACGTCCTCTCATCGTCCATAATTCCACAAGCGATTCAGATCGGAAGATCAAATCAAATGACGACAGAGAGCATTAGGGATTAACAACGCTATCAAGTCTATAGTTATCTGAAAAAAAAAAAAAAACCCACGTGTTAAGAAAAAAAAAAAAACATGACAATATTATACACATTATAGGATGAAAAAAAAAAAAAAAAAAAAAAACGAAGAAGACGTACGTAAAACACCGCATCTAGTTCCGTTTCAAACCTATTCGTTAGAAGATAAGTACTAATTAACATACAGTAAGTTAAGTATGTGTTCATACCACGTAGGTTGAAAATCAAGTGGATCTTCATTCAAGTTCGAACAATTTATGATTAAATAAGAAAAATTTTACGTTAATGAACGAAACTATTAAATATGATACGCTATTTCTATTTTGTTTGCATATTGAAAGTCATGCAATTTCAAGACCTACCAAATTATCTAATCCTTATCTACTTGATAAATATGTTAGAAATCTTTAAATTATATAATTTTTTATGTATAAATAATTATATATAATAAATCATGTTTAATAAATTAGATCAATAATATTCATAATTATGATCTCGATTTGAATGGAGATTCATCCGATCAAATCCTGGCCCGTTGGATCTCTTCAAAGCATCAAAGCATGGATCTTCACGTGAAAGATTCACAGAAATTAAAGTCTTTGCGGAAATAATTTAGAACTGATCCATGGTTCTCTTTTTGTTGGTTGAGAACTAGTCTACAATCCTGCACCAGTATAGCTTACATGTTAATTAATATTTGTGGTAAGTATATATACTTATGTAGGTAGGTACTTTAAGTATATAAATTATTAGTACCGTTTGAGTTGGTGGATTAGCCCTAAAATGAAATAATAATGTGTTTTATTGTCTTAGTTGAGATAATAACATAGAAGGTTTAACACTAGATTAGTCTTGTGTGTGTGTGTGTGTGTGTGTGTGTGAGAGAGAGAGAGAGAGAGAGAGTAGGTAGGCCGCATCCTCGTTAGAAGAATCACAAACATGCAAAACATTAATAAATCTTGATTAGGACCGCAAATAGATTGGAATAGACTAAAGCATGCTTGACCCCAACTCAATATAATTTCATATTTGGATTATTATTTTGGACTCAGATCCAATCCATTTATTAATTAAATCAAGTTGAATCATATTCATGGAAAGAATTTTAGATTTAATAGATAATTCGAGTTGGGTTGTGGTCAAGTGTGTTCCAAACTCTACCTAGATTGTTTGGATTTCGTATTTGAACTAAGCATCTAACTATTCTTTTATAGCTAAAACCTAATAATTGACAATTAGATATAGAATCACTAAAATATTTAAATAAAATTACAAAGAGTCAACTTAAATTTGAATTTTCATTCAAAAACTTTTACTTTCATCTAAGTAATTAATTATTTTTAAGCTTCCAAACTATGATTTTTTAAAATATATATTAATAAACTCAAAAATATTATTAAAAATAATCTATCAAATAAATAATGAAATATGAATGTTTAAATATAACTAAGTGAAAAATAGATTGTTTGATGAATTGGCAAAGATAATTAGATTGAAGTAGAAAGTTTATATAATTTGAACTTTAGGTCAAGTCGGATCTAAGTTTGGATCAGTTCTGATCTTTTTTCTCAACCTAAATTAGATACAGATAATATATAGACTAGATTGAGTTAAAATGTATAAGATCTAAATTTATCTCAAAATTTAAATTGGGTCTAATTTTTAAACCTAATTTGACTCGTAAATCTTCAAGTATGGATCCGGCCAGATTTAATTGGATCGAGATAGGATTAGGTCATATGTTGACCCGATCCATATATAACTATAGTCCCGGTCACATAAAAAGGAAAAGGACTACGCAACCAAATTTAGGAGTTCCACCTAAGCATCTGGATTAATTTTATTCAAAATAAACAAGAAAATGTGATTGAAACCTTTCGTACACCAAAGAAACTACTTTAAGAAGAATACTGCTGTGTTTCATCCTCCCCCGGGATGGCTGCAAGGCAGCAGGCTTAAAAAAATGATCTAGTGGAACTTAAACATATAAGAATCGTGAAGTCTAATGGCAAGCTACCAAATAGGGCTCAATTTTTTCAGAAAGAAACTTTGTTGCACCTCCCTGCACGATTATCTGATGCATAGACTTGGTAGGTGGCCAACTTGGGCCCTCAAGTTCAAAATGTGAGCAGGAACGAAAAAAAAAAACAGAAGAAGAAAAAGAATAAGAAGAAACCAACTCATATGCACCAAAGTTCATCCTATACAATTGATTAAGAGGAAATTTTGTGTCGCATAACATACTTCTTGTATCAAAAATACACTCAAATACAAGGGCAATGCTACGGCGATCCACTCGTTTTCTTGCTTAATTCCTAAAGCTATTGTGGCAGAGAAGATTGAGTCAATTGGAGGGGTTGTGAGGTTTGTGATTTACGAAATCGTCACATTGTTAACCCTTAATTTACGTATCTATGTCTTGCTGAGGCCTTCTTCTTTCAGTTCTCTTCTGGGGAGCAAAAGATAATGAGAAAACAAGTGGTTGCCAACTAGCCATTTGACTTGCATGGATATATAATTTAGTCGGATGATGTTCTTGTCCTCCTAACTCCTTGTTGAGGTGTTTGGCCTGGGCAGGCTTCTCTCATTTTTGTTGCACCGTAGGAATAGAAGTCATATACTATACCTTTATATTGTATTTGCGTGACTTTAAATCTCGAGGCCCGGAGGCACCCTTTACCAGTACGCTATTGTAAATTAAACCATATATCATTGCTTAAGAGAAGGCTACTCTCACAAAGAGAGCTGATGTCTGTCACGCCAATCTCTACCAGAAGTAGTTCAGCCCAGCAAAAAGCACAGCACACTCGAAAAAAAAAAAAAAAAGGGACAAAAAATAAAGAAAGAGGCCAAACCAGCCGCTCATCTAAAGAGAGTTGCATCTAGACGTATTGTAACCGAGCCTGCTTTCTTTTGTTTTTGCTTTTTTTTTTTTTTTTTTTCTTTTGGGATACAACGATCTGGATTAGTTAGTCCCGTCAATACGAAGATTCTCTTAGTTGTAAGTTAGCTGAAAAAAAAAAAAAAAAAAAAAAAAAAAGCAATGATAACCTTAGATATTATATAAAAGATTTGTTATTATATAATTATCACATGCTAACGCATTATGATGGAAATGGATGAAAAAAACCTTCATATATCAAAATGAAAATTTTAGGAACTTAAAAAAAAAAAAAAGCTTTTAAGGTCAATATATAAATCAGCCAAATTTAATGGAGTCTTGTTGTAATTTCTCGTATATTTTTTTCAAAATTATTTTTGCTTTGAATATACTCCTAAAGACTTTCATACATATTTGGTCGAATTTAAATTGAATGTTAGGGGTTGCATATGGATGATCCAAATCATTAGATGTAATCCAATGCATCTAAAATATTTATAGATTAAAAATCATGTGATTTAGGTATTCTCTACATATGCATTAAGTAGTTAAAAATATGCTATATTTTATGTTATCTAAATTATCCAATTATTTGACTATATGAGTTGGGAATCACAACGTCATATAATTTTTATTATGCAAGTATTTTAAAGATAGTATATCACATTCAATAATTCAAATTACTGACATAAGAGTTTCATTGTCAAGTTTAGATATGAATATATATATACATATATATATATAGAGAGAGAAAGCGCGTGTTAGAGTTTGTCTTAAAATTTACAAGCTCAAAAAAGATATATTTTTATATACATGCAAAACTTGAGTCCTAAACTGTATAGTATACCGTAGATCCCTTCAACATATAAGCTTGGATAGCCTTGGCTTTTAAGGTGGTCTAGACCTAAGGCCTTGAGTGGACCCTGGGCACCCCATAACGTAGGGCGTCTCTGTGAGAGTTGGAGAGAGGATTTTGTTGGGTATAAGTGAGTTTAGGAATTTATGAAAGAGAGTCTTTGATGAAGAAATGATTCTTGTAATTCCAAAGTTTGATGAAGAATAATCCTTAAAATTTCTGAATATTCCTTGATAGTGAAATTTCTCTGTTCTCCTTGGTCCCAGGACATAGGCTAGTGGCCTAACCATATAAATTCATGCATGTGCTCTTTTATTTGTTTTACTCTCTCTTCTTTATCGTTTATTTTTCATTCTCTGCATGTCGTTAATTACAACAAGTGGTATCAGCGCTTTCCCTGCATGCCTCCTATCATTATCAGAGTTCACTCTATATGCCTTTTATTGTAACAAATGGTATCAAAGCTTATTTCTCAAATGTGTATAGAGAAATTGCTCGGATGAGTTCCTAATAGGTAGCATAAATCTCCAAGCAATGGATCTAGTCATTGGTAGGCTCCTTTTTTTTCTAAGTCCATCCAAAGAGCATTGAGATCTATGCTTAGGTTCTTAACAAAACCAAGAGATTTGGTATCATTTATTTCGTTCGAAATAGGGAAGGGACATCACCTTGTTCACCGGTGCTGTGACAAAGGTGAAAGAGGCTAGTCAACGACCGGCCTATTCTTCGATGAGATCAGAGACCATCTGTGGCCTTGATGAAGCGTAGATGTGAGTTCGCGGCATCTTCATCGATGGTCATGGTAGGTGCTTTTGTGACTGAGAGAGTTGAAGGAGAAGTGGTAGTTGGTAAGGTGGTGTGTACAATTTTTTCAGGCAGAAGAGGAGCATTAGGCAGCAGCTCTCCTAGGACCACATTGGGTTGGTGGGAGACTCAGCTAGGGTATCTAAGTCAAAGGTCCATCTCTCCACTAAGTGGCCTCACAGAGTAATGCAGCAAATTGGGCCATTTGGATAGTTGGATAGAGGACAATTGAATAGAGGCCAATGATGGCCATTCATCGAAAGAGGTGATGATCAATGATGACATTGCAAAAAGGGGACAAGATCTCCTGTTTCAACAATGGCCTCAAGTGATATGAGATTTGATCACAAATTCATTGGAAAATCCCTTAACCCTCTAAGATTTGGGGCTTGGGATATGGAGCTTTGTTCTGTTGCCACTTAGCCCCAGAAGTGTCGAAAGAGGGTTGCAATGAAGGGTTGGCAATCGAAGGAGGAAATAGATCCAAGATCAAGCTCCATATTTTTCAAACCGAAATAGAGTAGCATTTATTTCTCTGATCTGAGACCAGATTTGATAGTGGAAGAGGTCTTCGATTGTTGGAGCTTGGTTGACTGACAATGTTGAGGAGTTCATGCCCAATGTTGGCAACAAAGAAGGGGTTTAGGCCATACATGAGAAAGAAAAAAAGACATCTTTGGCCGTTCATTAAAGAAGATCAAGCTAACGTTGATGCAGCCTAACCACTAGTATGCTCGATTCGGTCAAAAGTATAGTTGATGAGACTTGAGGAAGAGCTCGCGATGATCCCTTGTTTCTTGGGCAAAATCGGACTGAAAGTTTAGAGTTTCTAGTTGTGAGATCTTTCAATGAAGATGCCTCTTGTTTCGTTATTTTGGAGAAGCTCTAAGGTTTGGGGTGACGGGGAGGACGAGTTTGTTGTCATTTGAGGGGCATGATGAAGGATGAGTTGCTGGACACAAAGAGGAGCCCCAATTTGGGCTTCAGAAGAGGGGGGTTGGATCCTACTGGATGTTTTTTTTTTGGTCGGTAGGGACCGCAAACCTCGCCAATGGATAACCGTATCCGGGTGCCAAGAATGGTGTGAGGTAGCGGTGCTAGTAAGGCTAAGACATAAGGGAGAGGAGGAAGAAGAAGAAGAAAAGAGGAAGTTTAGTCCTTGTTTTGTTGAAAAAGAGCTATTATAATCTGGAATAAATTCAAGATAAAGTTAGAAAGAATAGGTAGAAAAACTATTTTAGAATAGCTATTTTGGTAAGCTCAATTAGTCAAGAAGCTTATTTATTGAGCTCAATTGGTTGAAAAGCCTTATTTAATGAACTCAGCTGGTTGAGAGACTTATTTGTGAAGCTAAGTTGGTTTAGAGTTTTATTTGGTAAACTTAGTCAAGAGGTAGCTATTGTTCATTATCAAAGCGCTACTCATTTATCCAAGGATCAGATGCATTGCTTAGATATGATTGATGTGTGCGACACTTAAGTTGGACCCTTTGTGGTATGTGGAGAAGTTGAAAAGAGATTTTAGTTATCTTTTTAGTATTACTTAAGAATTTAAGCCAAGGTGGAGATTGTTAGAACTTATCTTAAAATTCACAAGTTTAATAAATATATATTTTCATATTCATATAGAACTTGAATCCTAATTTATGTAACACACTATACATCCTTTCTCTATAAGCATAGGTAACCCTATCTTTCAGGGTGGCTCAGGCTTGAAACCTCAAGTGGCTTTGAGGTGCCTTGGTAATACAAGACGTTATTATGAAAGTTCAAAAGAAGAGTTTCTGATGGAGAAACGATCCTTGTAATTCTAAAATTTAGTAAGAAATGATTCCTTTGAACTTTAGATATTTCTTGATGGTGGAATATCCCTACTCTCCTTTTTTTTTTTTTTTTTTTTTTTTGTGAATGTAGGCCAATGACGAACTATATTAATCCCTATGTATGCTCTCTTGTTTGTTTTACTCTCTTTTTTTTCTCCTTTTATGTCACGTTCCCTGCAAGCCTTTAATTACAACAAGTGGGTACGCAGATCTTAGCAATTTGTTTAAAGTTGGATCATTTTTCTTAGAATTTTGGTGAAAAAAATTGGAGGTGTACTGCGTTAGCAAAGTACAGATTTAGTTGGTTTGTTGATTTCGAACGCTTAATACATAGTGAATGGAGCCCCACGATGCCTAAGTTTGTTACCAAAAGAATATATAAATATATTAAAAAAATACAAACACTCCCTCAAATTTCCCTGTCGCACTAGAGCTCGTTCCTTTTAAAGAGTCCCAAATTTGTCCACCAAGCTACCTTTTTGTTCCTTTGGAACCCTGCCATTCGACTGGCTAATGACTTCGCTGATGGATCTTTGCAAATATGTCAGAATAACTTGAATTAATATTATAAAAGAAAAAGGATTTTAACGCTCTGTGCTAGTCCTCCTTTCTCCACCCCTTCCCACCCGATTCTTTGGCTCTAATCAGGGCCCCCAATGAAGTGCACAACGATGACATTAATTTAACCAATGCTCCTCCAAGTGGTGAGGCCTTGCGATTCTCGGGCCCACCAAAGAGGTTGGTGAGGATATTGAACTCAGCGTACATGTTTGAGTTGCCTTTTCATCATCTCACCATTGACCATCTAGTGCTCATGGAAGAGGGGGGACGATGAGGGAGGAATGGTGCATATTGGCGATGATGAGGAAATGAGGACTAGTCGAAGACACTAGCATAAGTATGCTACTTATAGCTCTCAAAGGCTGTGGCCAAGCTCTCGGATTAGGCTTGCAAGAGAGAGTTAGCTCTATTAGTCATTGTCATTAGAGTTGCTCCTCCATCTCTTATAGATGTTATTCTTCTTCGTTACCTCCTATATTCCTCCTTTGTAGTTCCATTACTGATGAATAGATGTCGATAGCAACACTTTAGTCTCCACTCTTGCACTGCACCATCTTTGAATCACATTCTCACCCAAATCGGTCCTCTGGTACTACTTACAACCACCAAGCAATGTTATTCCTTATTACCATTCCATATACTCCATGCAAAAGCCCAGCTCTATCTAAAGCGTCCACTATGGCACCATAATGCTCATTGCTCAATCCCTGGCTCGACCAAGGGCTTCTCTTTACCATTCCTATCACGAGAATTTTGAGACTCCTGTGGCATACCTTGATAGCTGCTACACATAGTTGTACTACTTGAAGGGCCTTTGTCAGTTAGCTGCTATCTCTTTCCATATGGAGCAGAGCTCCCCTACCGCATCATTTTCAAAATATTCAGCGCTGGAAGCATGATTAATAAGTAATGTAGGGAGGCTGACATTAATTTGTTCTCACCCTCCTCCCATTGTTAGGTCTCTCTTTATTTATTTATGCATCCCTGGATAAGACCTCAGATGAGGCACCGAATTGAAACGAAGAACGTCAACCAAATGAACGTAAATAAAAATATGGATCCACCTACTACTAGACATGGACTATTATTCTTTGCAGGCGCCACCTTACACGTTCAAACGTTCGCATTGCGACCCATTCCGCGAGTAGAGGCAGTTGGTTGATATTATAAACCATAAGGCTCAGTATAAAAGCCGGCCAAGCTCAGGAATCAGGACTAAACCAAGCCTCCATTTCCATTCCCTTCTCAACCTTTTTATTCAGCATCTGAAATGGCTTCAACCGGTTCCGATTTCCAAGTTAAAATCATCAGCAAAACACTCGTCAAGGCCTCCGACACCACCATCCAACCCTACGTCCTCTACCCCTCCAACCTCGACCACCTCCCTAGCAACATCCCCACCCCGTTCATCACCATATATCCCAAGCCTCCCACCGGCGACGACTTCACCTCCGTCGCCGCCACCCTCCGCCGTACCCTCCCCACCTTCCTCAACTACTTCTTCCCCTTCACCGGTCGAATCAGGGCCGACAAGAACGGCGTCCCGGAGGTCCACTGCAACAACGAGGGCGCCGAGCTCGTCGTCGGCCAAGCGGACGTCCGCTTGGCCGACGTCAACTTCCACGACAAGTCGAGATCTTTGGAACGAATCGAGCTGCCATACGACGAGGAAATTCCGCTGTCGGTCCAGGTGGTCGGCTTCGCCTGCGGCGGCTTCTCCATCGTGTGGGGCGGCACTCACCTCCTCTCCGACGGCCACGGCCTGTCGATGCTTCCGACCCTCTGGGCCGAGTTTGTCCGAACCAAGAAGCTCTCGAGGATTCCGAGCCACGACCGTTCCATCTTCCGCCCTCGCTCTCCGCCGAGTTACACCCCGGAGACGGACCGCTCTCTCGCATGCTTGACCCCCGACGATCTCATAAACTCGCTCTCCGCCGGCGCCTTCGTCAAGCGGCTCTACCACGTCGACGGGAAGGACGTCGACCGCCTGCGCAAGCTGGCCAGCCGGGACGGCCGCAGCGCGACGCGAATGGAGGCTTTCTCGGCGCATCTCTGGAAAGCCCTCGCGAAGGCCGTCGGGGGCTCCGACGCGAGCTGCCGCATGGCGTGGTTGGTCGACGCTAGGCAGCGGCTGGGCCCCAAGTACGCCGAGGCCATGAAGGACTACATGGGGAACGTCATCACGTTCGCGACGAAAGAAGCCGGCGTGGCGGAGGTGGCGAACGGCACCTATTCGAAAGTGGCCGGAATGGTGTCGGAGGCGGTGAAGGAGGTGGCGGACGACGCCGAGAAGCACTTCCAGGAGATGATAGACTGGGTGGAGGGCCACAAGGTGGGGAAGAGGGCCAACCGGGTTCAGGTTGGTCTCGGTAGCCCGGCTCTGGTGGTGAGCTCGTTCCACCACATCAAATTGAACCTGGACTTTGGGCTCGGTCGGCCGGCGCTGGCCATGGCCGATTTGCCATGGGGGAGATTGGGTTCAGCCTTTGTCATCGTGCTAGCGAGCCCGAAGGGCGATGGCTCGTTGTACATGAATGCATACGTTTGGGCTCAGCTCGCCGACGCACTCGAGTCAGACCCAAACTCTGTGTTCAAGCCGGCCATCATCGAGGGTTTGGGCTTGGTCGAGCCGGCTTCTCTTCCGGTCTGGGTTAGCCGGTTATAATATTCGAATGAGGCCGACGTCGAAAGATGCTATTGGATTCTCTGCAACTTAGGTTGCAGGAGAATTTCTAGTTCAGATTTATGATAGATTTTGATACAACTGCAGTTAAGAGGAGGAGAAATGATTGATGATAGCATTGGGTGGCGGCGGCTTGTCGAACAATATCAGCGTGTGAGTTGACTCAGTCTCTTCTTTAGAATGTTTGGGTGACATATCATTTGTCATGCATGTACTATTTTACTGTCGTCAATGTATGGATTTGCTTTTGCTGTCGAATTCTTTTGGTTAAGAAAATGTGTTTGGGAGAAGGATTGCATGGTTGTTGGCGAGAAAGTTTAGGTGAATAAATGAAATAGTAAGCACAAGATGTATTCTTCTTTTAGTGGTATAAGAAATGTTCACTAGTTTGACTTGCACTGATATATCTCCCCTCAAAGGACTTCCACCGGTATATCGTTTGGAATTTTTGTTGGGATAGATAAGGTGCAACTGCTGTTGCCTCTACAAAACAATGTCACAAATCTGTCAGTATGATGCCTTTTGAGATGTTTGAACTCGGGAAAATCGCTCAAAAAAATCACTCAGCTCTGCATTTCATTATATGGCAAAAGAGTTAACTGAAAGTATTTTCACTTTTTTGTATGGAAAGTTATGGTGGGTTTGGTACCACCAGAATTTGATCTCTTAGCTGGAGGGAGGAACATCAATCAGTCTTGGCAGACAAAGTTATCTTATTCAGTAGATTGTAGTGGAAGGGACTCAGCTAGGTATCGTTTTGAATTTTTTTTTTTTTTTTGAAATAAAAATATGCTAATGATCATCTTTCATTTGACTTTGCTCAATGATTATGTTTGCTAGTGGTACAGCATCTAAAAAATTTGAGAATTCATCATTGATAATGTTATAATAGTTGAGTAGCGAAGCTTTCATATATAAACTTGAATGCTGGTAATAATGATTACCAAATTTAAGTGTACACTATTCTTAATTTATCAAGCATTATGGAGAAGGCTTAACCTAAAATGATGCCATGGATGCAACAAAATTGCTGATATTGCTTTTCTAACAAAAACTTATAAAATGTTGGAGTCATTCGATCTCTTATGACACTAAAAGTCATTTATGCCAAAAAAATTTTTCGAATGTACCTATTTCTACTTTCTTAAGGAGAATATAAAGATAATAATATTTGATTTTCTAAGCAAGCAACCAAGTCAGTGCTAATGAAATAGTAGACATTGATGATCAATATTTCAACTGAGGGATTTCAGTTCTCAAGATGAGATTTCCATGCAGTAGCTGCAACTTATCCTCTAGTAATAGACGTAAACTGATAGCCAAATGCTAATTGTCTTTCTTGACTGAAAATTGAGAACTTGTGATGGAATTGTTAATCTAACAAGAATGAGTTAACAAGATTTTATGGATCTATTACTGCAAGTTTTTGGCTTAGTGGAATAGACATAAGGCACAATAAATGTTAGAATCATTAATATTCAAATACAACTAATATTTAGCTAGCAATTTATCATAATGAACAATCAAACACTATTTATGCTACCTATAAGAAATTTCTATAATCAAAGGTCACAGCCAATTTATATTAGTTCAACTTTGCAACCTGTTCAATTCATGAAGATTATTGGAGTTTGCTTTAAAATTTACAAGCTCAAGAAAGAAATATCTTTCATATCTAAATACGACTTCAATCTTAATCCTTATAGCTTAGAAAATCAAAAGACAAAGCAAGACATATTTTCATGTATAGAACTTTAGTTTTAGTTTTTCTTGTTTCTAAGTACAATTTAATTGCATCTCTTAATCTCTTGATTAAAAAATTGGATTGAGAGGTTAGGCTGCAAAGAGGTTGTTAAGAAGTCTATGGTTTGCATTGGATGATGGATGGCACCTCCATCGCAGGGCAGTTCGCATCCAATCCGAGCCAACAAAAAAAAAAAAAAATACAAAGTTTTAGTTGAAAAAGAACGCAACTAAACTTGTTCAAAAGGTTCCATCGGCCTTGAGTGGACCGGACCGTGGCATATAGATAAACCATGTAACTTACGGTCCAGTATCCCAATTGTCTTTAATTATGATTACAATGTTATGTATTATAATGATAATATAATATATATTGCATTGAAAATATGTGACAACATTATTAATGTAATATAATATATAAAAAATAGATTAATGTTAGATACTGTTTAAGAATGCCTCAGCACATTGTACGAACTTATTTGCTTGGTTTGGACTCATGACCAGAAAATTGTCAACCTTTTCTCACCAAACTTTTGTTCTGCAGCCAAGTCAAACCACTTTGTGATTCGGTGGGCATAAATTTTCAGGACTTGTAGAGGCAAGTAGGCAATAATTAACAAGCTAACAACTTGTTGGTAAGACAGTGGTTGGTTGGATTATTGAACCTTATCCTTCAGTGAAAACCAGGAGGATAGCAATGCTAATAACCATTATAATAACAGCCATGGCTTTCCAAAGTTGAAAGTTGAATGCGAACTGGTATAACAAGTTGCATTTGAAATATTAAAGCTTGGACAAACCAAAACTGTGAGCTAAACGCATCATGGAGTGCAAATCTTTTGGCATCACTCCGCTAGTTGTTTGAGAAACATTTTTAATTTTCATTGGCCATACTCTCAAATGATTGTATATTGCTAGAACTCTTAGGGTGGAGTACTTCAAAGACAAGGAAAAATAACTTCAAATATCTTTCAATACAAATATTTCTCAATTAGAGCCGAAGTTGTTGGTTTTAGATAATTTTTAACTTCATTTATTTATTTTTTTGATGTAAAAGATAATGTGGATTAGGAAAGCCTTGCGTCTGTGGGTGATCCCCATCATCCAACACATCCTAGCACATGATTTAGCGTAAATCTAAAGCGATCCCTTTACTGACGGTTACTGTGGCAGGCGACATCTAATAAACATGAAGAATCTTAAAACAAACAATTTATAAAATATACTTTTATTCCTCAAACTTTCCATCCTTGCAGTTTAGTTTCTCAAAAATAACAGGTTATTTTAACATGAACATACGAACCGTTTAATAGGATAACATATTAACTATTATTAAGGTGATATGTTAAATATTTCATCAATTTTAAGTGACTCCATAAATCAATCATTAGGGGTACAATATTTTGAAAAGAATAAAATACAAATTACTATTCCATGGTTTAAACTTTATCAAATTACACATATGTGATTTGAAATATTACTATTTACTACCATATATTTTAAATTCTATCAAATTATGCCGATGCGATTTGATATTTATCCTTAACTACTATTTATTTTACATACTATTAAATTATATCCATATAGTTTGAAATATTATATTTAACTACTAATATGTTTTAAACCTACTCAAGATTTACTCAATGTAGATACAATTTGATAACATTTAAAATGCATAATAGTCAAATATAAATGCCAAACTAAATGGATGTAAATTAACAAAATTTAAAACACAAGGCAGTTAAATGTCACACTTCAAACTATATGAGTATAATTTAATAATGTTTAAACTGTAAAATAATAATATTTATTTTATTTTTATTAAAAATATGAAAAACTAAACTATAGCATTTAAAAGTTTGGGATCAAAAGTGCACTTTCGCCTGGTTTATATTTGACAAGGCATCATTTTACATTACAAAGAGAGAGGGCGTGACAACACCGAGATAAAGTTATTGGCAAAATTGGACACTGATACTGTGCATTTTGATTCAAAACAAATTAGACTTAAAAGAGATAAAGGGTCCATGGTTGCCAAAATCTAGAGACTGCAGGAAAGATGATTATATATATTATAGGAAAAGGCATATACAAGAGTATCAAGACAAAACAAAGAATCAATCGACTTCAAATGGATCACTCTACAGATCAGTCTTTTTTTACAGAGAAACATCCTAGAACAATTATCTGAACTATTTGACATGTGAGTGAACTTCAAAACAGTTGGACGCTTGACTCACGACACCAATGTCCCCTCTTCAGACAGTTAAATAGATCCAGCTCATAATTACATAAAACAAAGTGCCACAGATGGGAAAAATTTATGTCAGGATCATCCCCTCCCTGCATTGCCATGCCGTTGGTTCCGGAAATAGCTAAGAAGAGCCTGTGCCTGCAAAACAGAAAGCAAGATTCACATCTCATGGTCTTCATCAACTAATTTAATGAAACGAATTAACTGGGCTTCACACATATGGAAGTAATAAATAAATAAAAACAGAACTTGTTTTCACACCCTTTTTATCATTAGCAAGCACCTCCCAGGCGGAAGGCTACAAGGTCTATGAAAACAAGATTACAAAGTTAGAAGGGGGACAAGTCCAACCTCCTCACTAAATTTAGGTACAGTTGAATACACCAGCACAATGGAGTCTCCATCCATCCACATGCAATATTTAACAATAAAGAGCAATTTATATTCCTATATTCTATTTAGAACAAGAGTTTTCGGGATATTCTAGAAATATTTTACATACCACTTCTTGTGCCCATGATACCATGGAACTCTACTCTCCGTTTCCCATATAAAAATGGCATATAAAAATGGCACCCTTTCTTGATCTCTATTTCTCCCAACCTTTTATCATGCTACCTTCAAATCATCTTTCGATCAATTCTATTGCTATTAATAGAAATCATAAATGCACCCACTAAAAAAAAAAGTCCACTACATCAAGGTTATAAGATTCAGTTGAAATTGCTCCATTTTAGCAGGAGCCGCACTCAAGTGGACCATCCACTCGAATCTGGTCAGGTTTACATAGGACTATGTAGGTCCACATCAATCATTTGAGTTGTGTATGTAATCTATCATCTTAAAATGCCTAAATACTAAAAATCATGTGATTTAAAGTCTCCTAACCTACGCAATATGAAGTCCAAAAATTGGACAATTCAGTGTTATTAAAAGCGTTAGGCACACCTAAGCACAAAGAGTTCTTAAAGCTTGAGCATAAGGAGCAAAGAGCAAGGCGCAAAACACAGAAACGCACTTGAGTAAAATATGGTGTATATTTTTAAAATAAATAAAATAATTTATATAAACTAGATTTATAACACAATAAAAAAAGCTAAAAAAATTATAATAATATATTTAGTCTATTAGCTCAATGGAAAGCCTCCCTTTTCTTAACTAAAATTTGTAGTCCTTTAAAGTTTTTCATCTTCTTTCTCATATGATAGCATAATTTTTAATGTTCCATCTCTTTGTCTTCTAATTTGTAACTTTTTTATAGGCTCAAAAAAATAATTATGGATGGAATCATACATCATAAAGTCAAAATAATCTAATAAATAGAGTAGATTTAAAATTATAAATATAACTTGTGAAGAAAGGCATGCCTTTTCACCTTATGTGCGCCAAAATAAAAACACCTCGCCTAAAGTATAAAAAGCTCCTAACCCGTCTTAAGCACTCCTTACACCTTAGGCGCATCTTAGGATATAAGAAGTGCCTAACCTTTGATGCAGGGCACCTTATGCCTTAAGTACACCTTTGACAACACTAGGACAGTCTAGATAACATGAAACAATATATATATATATTTTATCACTTAATGCATAGGCTCCAAATCACATGATTTTTTTTTTTTTGTGTAAGCATTTTAAAAGTAATCAATCATATCTACCAGCATAAATCATTGATGTAAGACCTTATCATCCAAAACTAAACCTAACCAAATCTGAGTAGAGATCGTTTAAAGTATAGCCAAGTCAAGCTCTCTCTCTCTCTTTATATATATATATAGTATCTAACTTCTAGTCTGTCTTGTAGATTTAATACATTACCACATCTATTGTCTCTACCAAAGAAAATGGATTTTGCTTAATATTGTTAAAAGCACTAGGTGCATTAAAGCACAAAGAGTTCTTAAAGCCTAGGTGTAAAGTGCTAAGTACAGACACACGCTTGAGTATAATAAAGCATATATCTTTAAAATAAATGGTAGAATTTTTATATAAGTAAGATTTATCACATATAATAGAAAAAAAAGCAAAAAAAATCATAATAGTAACATATTTAGTCTATTAAAACCTCCTCTTTCTCGATTAAAATCTATCATCCCCTAATATCTTACCTTCTCTTTCTTAAATGATAACATGATTTTTGGTATTCCATCTCAGTTTTCTAATTTTTAGCTTTTTTTATAAGGTAAAAAAAAAAATTATGTATGAAATGGTACATCATAAAGTCAACATAATCTAATAAATATAATAAACTTAAAAAAATTATAAATATAGCTTATGAAGAAATGCATGCTTTCTTGCATTTCAAATCAAATCAAAAGCGCATGTCTTTTTTACCTCATGTGCACCTAGATGAAAGCGCCTCATCAAGGGTATAAAAAAGGCCTAACTATTAATGCCTTCCGCCCTACACCTCATGCCTTAAATATGCCTTGGGATATCAGAAGCACGCAAACCTTGGTGCATCATGCCTTAGACGCACCTTTGACAACCTTGATATTGCTATATTAGGCTTTATGTATCAATCAAGGATTTAGGTCCTATCAAAACAAAGTCCTCAGCACTATATCATTTCAACAAGGACACAAGATGGGGGCAAGTTTCAAGCATTAGTTCTCTCTTGAATTGTGACATCCCAACCATCTTGGTCCATCTAGACCATTCCTGTGTGTCATAAGCATTAAGACATATCGAGATGGTACAAACAAGATATAATCTATCTCAATTGTACCATCCTCATCTGGTTGCATGCCATCTACTGTGCTATCTTTGGTAAATCTCACTCCCTCACCAAAAGCATATTGTTTTACTCCCAATGAACACAATTTGATATACCAGGAAATTAGTGCACATGCTGTCTTTCTAAGATTCCTTCAAAAATAAAATTGTCACTAAACTGAAAAGACAAAAGAAAAAGAGAAGCATTGGTATGTCTTTCTAAGATTCCTCTTATTATTTTAAGAGCAAAAACCTTATAATTATATATATTTATATGCAACAATGGTATATCGTCCACTAAATTGCCTTTAAAAAGTATGCCAAGCAAAGCTAGCAAAAAATATAAAAAAAAGTTTATAGATTATAAGTAACAACCATTCCAAATAGTTATTCAAAGACAAAGATATAATAAAAACTAAAAGGTCAAAATAATCAAAGAGTAAAAGGTTCAATTACTTTTAAATCCTATATTGTTTATATAACTTGACAACTGGCATACTCAATGTTTTACATCCTATAGAATGGGATTGTCCCAATTTTTTCTACGGAATGGAATGCACTACATCTCACCCTACCCCACTCCAACATTTGTGATAGGGGATATCCCAAAATGCATTGATTAGAATACTGGGATAATGGAGCGATGGTCCTGTCCCATTACTTGGAACAGCAACCCATCCCAGCATCCTATAAGACATCCTGCCAAGATTTGAGCATGGTTAGATGGTTGAGAATAAGAGGTTTCATCAAAAACATAGAATATGGGAAGCATTTAATGATGTTAATAGCTATCCAGGATGCAACCATAAAATATAATATATATTGTTTTGAAGCTGGAACCAATGCTGGAACCATTTAAAAGGCAGCTGAAGTTGGGATATATATGTATATATCCAAGCCATTTAACTAATTTGGAGATGTACAGGGGTATTGGGATCCCCTCACACTTTTATGGTAGTAAGATATGTCTCTAGCATACCTCAGCAACCTGTGTGGATTTTCTTTTCTAAGCAAAACCTACCAAGCTGGCACCTGGCATGGATCCATAGGCAACTATTTAACTAATCGTTTTAATATGTATGATAAAAAAAGATTTTCAAATCCTCTTTTACCTTTTTTCTGTTTTGGCCTGGTTAACAAAATTTGACACTCATGAATCCCCAGAAACTTCTATACAAAAACTATAAAATTAAGAGACAGAAAAAGACATAAAATTATAAAGGTTGATATTAATCAAAGATATCAAAATACAGTGAATATTTAAACATGGTTAAATGATGGGAAAATTCGTATACAAGAATTAATATCTGATTCATTTAAAACCATGAAAATTTTGAAATACAAGCACAAGAAGGACCAGTCAAACACATAAAACGTGCTGATGTACATATAGACATTAAAACATAAATGAAGATAAAATGACAGTACCTTTTCTTTAGCTCGTGCTGTCCCTGACTGTGATAATGCAACTAATGGTGGCACGGCGCCATGTTGAAGAACTTGAGTACAAAATCTATTGCTATTTGTACAGAGTTGAAGCAAAGCAGCAGCAGCATTTTCTTTTCCTCTTGTAGATCCCAATTCAACAACCTCGACGAGGACAGGGATCCCATCTGAGCGACCAATTTCGCTCCTCCCTTCCGGTATAGTGGCAAGGTTTGCCAAAACAGCCACAGCCTTATCAACCATACCAGCAGCTGGGTCCATCAGCTCCACTAAGTGCTTCACAGCCCCAGCCTGCACTATACGAGCTTTGTTCTCATGAAATATCGATAAATTAAACAATGCTGTTGCAGCATCTTTCTTTCCTCGAGGAGTCCCATTTCCCAATAATTCAACCAGAGGTTTGATAGCACCACATCGTCCGATCCTAACCTTGTTTTCTTCAATTACCGAAAGGCTAAATAAGGTTGCAGCTGAGTTCTCTCTTGCTTCAGGGTTCCCTGTCTCAAGCACATGAATAAGAGGCTCGATGGCACCAGCATTTGCAATGGCAGTCTTATTGTTGTTATTGATTGATAAGTTCAGAAGTGTTGTTACCGCATTCTCTTGAGTCTTAGGGTCCATTGAATGAAGCAGATCAACTAACAAGTTTATAGCTCCAGAGTTTGCAATCACAATTCTATTTTCCATATTGTGTTTAGCAAGAAGACGCAGCTCTGCTGTAGCAGCTCTCTGTACATCAACTAAATCACTTTTCAAATCCTCAATCCGCTCACGAACTTGGGTCTCAACACCAGAGAGGTCAGGCCTAGAATCCATAGATGGAGAAGATATAATCCTAGGGACAGATGGACGCCAAAAAATGGTCTGGCTTCTCGAACGAGCCTCCAACCTTGGAAGGAATGCAGGTTCTCGTTGAGGGGCAGAGGAAGCTGGAGTCTCTCCTGTATCTTCTCCAGAGGCATCACTGCTGTCATGTGCAAGATTACTGGAAACTTGTGACACCACATTTGCACCTCCAGTATCTTGAAGATAACCATTATTTGAAACAGCACTGCAGGCAGAGGCACTTTGGTTATGGCCCCATAACTGCTCATCAACTATGGAGGTTTGAGAGTCCTGTTTTGTTTGGTCACCAGAAACGACATGTCTCTCTCCTGAGATAGATTCCTTGCCTTCAGCAGCCGCTAATGGTAATCTTGCAACATTTGTGTCACAGCCATTTGAAATTTGCAAAGATGAAGCCACAGGTAGGGAACCATGATGTGGAGACAAAGGCTTCTCATGCAGATTGCTTTCCTGGAGGACTCCATTGGACAAATTTGAATCCTTATGTGAACTCATTATATACCTGTTAGATTCTGGTGATCTTGGATGGTTAGCTCTTGGAGAATGACCAGACTGAGGAACAGTGATATCATTAGCACTTGAATCTATGGGGCTAAGAAAAGATGAAGGGAGATTCATATTCATCGATTTTATGGGATCAGGAAGTTTGATGCCATTTGAATCACACCAGTTGCCAATTAATGCCTTGACAGTGTAGTTGGGAATCAAATTAATGTGCCCAAGTGTTTGGCGTGTCTTGGGACAAACATTGAAACCCTGATCAAGCCATTTTCTAATAAAAGCCCGCTCATATGTTTGACCGGAAGCCACAATCACCGGGTCAGACATCAGTTCTAGAGAAAGCGGGCAGCAGAAATCTGCAGGAATCGGCACCCCATTAATGCTGTGTAACTGTTTCATTTTAACCAGGAAATCATGCATATAGGTGACAAGTGCAATTATATGATCAATTTCCTCCACTTCTGTATGGTTTTCACTACAGCCAACCATCACTTTAAGCTTCTCAAGGGCAACAGCCTCCATCAGCAATTCTTGATTAGATGACAAGCTCAGAGAGTTTGAAATTTTATCCAAATGCTCAGGCGTAGGACTAACTTTCTCGCGCTGATTTCGTATGGCCTCTTCAATGACAGCTGATATCTGTTCGTACTGCATGTACTGAATTTTCTGTACACAGTGCTGAAATGATTTGCCCAAAGAAACCTCAATGAGAATACGGAGTACAAAGGAGTTAAATATATCATGATGAGATGAAAGTATAAAAAGCAGGTCAGGCATCATATGTGCTTTATTACCTCGATAGATGTTGAAGTAAAATTAACTTTCACAGATGGAAGCAGAGAATCAATCAGTCGGCATACTTCAATGGAACATTTCCAGATTTTTGTTATTATGGATTCAATTTGCAAAACCTGGCAAAAGCAATTCAAATTCCAGTTAGAAGATAATAGTGTGCATGATTCTTTGGGCAGTACCTCAGCAATGTGCTTATTTTTTACTCGATCAAACATATCTCATTGAACTTAGCACAGGAAGGCCAGTAGCTAGATAGAGAAGCATCATTAATTCAGGAAACAAGGGAATTAGCATTATTGATAAATTAACTAAAGACCATAAATCAGTTGTTGAGAAAAGTATACAATTTTACTCTGAAAAACATGCTCTCTCACACACACACAAACAGCGGCAAGGGAAAAAAAATAAGCAAGCATGTAATCCTCGATCTGTAATGACCTTAGAGGTGCTTCTTGTGTTTTAATTCTTTTTAAGTAAAAATGATGAAATGATTGAATGAACATGATCAAGTTCCCCCACTGCCAACTCAATTTTAAATAGCTTACTCTGCAATTGCTGAGATGAGATACACAATCCAATAGTGTCTTCTTTCTTGTAAGTGAAAACTGCCATCTAGCAAGTTATAATGCTGCCAGTTCTTTGGTTTAGCGGATGAGGGTGTTCATAAATAGTGAGACCTAAATTAACTAACTAAATTGTTTGCATCTGCAACCTTGCTGCAGACCTGCTACTACAGTTATCAAGGCTGGAATTGATATGAATCAAAACTAAAACCTAACAGCAGGATCTGGCTAAAATTTCACCCAATGTAATCTAGAAGAAAATATTCCTAGTTCAATGGTGACATCCATAACACTAGCTGAACAAAAACAACTAAGAAATTAACATATTATGTGGCATAGAAGTTATTGTCATGCAAAGAAAGACATGGAAAAGCAAAAGGTTCAAAAAGTTATTTGTAATACACATTTTTTTATAATAGCAGCAAACAATTTCTTACAGAAAAAATAGGCTAAGTTTGCAAAACAAAGTCAATGTAACATACAAAATAAACTTTACTCATCATTGGGTGCCAGCTCCCAACAAGTTCCCTAGCTTCATCAACAACACCATCAAGTTCTTCCAACAACTTAATTAGTTTCCCATCTGACAATATCTCAGAAGCAACAGCTTGATCAAGCACAGGTTTCAGAAGCTCCAAGATTTCATCAATTTTTCGGCAGTATCTTTGAACCAGCTCAGATTTTGTACTGTTGCTAGATGACAAAAGATCAAAGCATGCAATGCTATTGAGCGGTGACTTGAGCAATGATATCTCCATTATACCTGGTGCAAAACCAGAAGCATGAGCATACTTCAAAACATTCATACAAATGTAGAGAAAATTGTAACTCTGCCTTGAACGAGACTAGTGCTTCCAGCTCCAGGAAATTCTTACAAAACGACATCCGTTCAGCAAAATTTGAGCAATTTAGTATACCAAAAGAAGTAAATTAGGTTTTGTAATTCATAACTGGTGGCATGGATTGTGCTACTCACAGGAAACTGGATAGTGAAATGAATCTGTGGCAAATAACCAAAAAATCGCAATAAAATGTACCATCAAAAGCCTCACAAAATCGATTGTCATATATATTAAAAGAAGCATCTAATGAAGAGTATTTTCTCATCTATCAAAAAAGAGCCATAGAGGAATCTATAATTTCTATTATGAACATTAAGCAATTATAAACATTGATAATGTAGCAGATTGTCTATTTACTCATCATCATTCTCCTGAATATTTATATGGTGGGCTAGGGCTGCCATCCTCACTGAATTTGTGTCTTTCAAGTTCTGTTCTTTTAGTTTGATTTCATAGTTTTTAGCAATATTTCTTACTATAAGGCTAGTAAAAGTAGGTTGCAGTTGGTTGGTTGGTTTTGCAACATTATTCGGCATACCACTTTAGCCAAGCATCAAAACCGTTCCTTTATATAGGTGTTACAATTGAGTTTGACCTTGTTAACATCCATTTGATATACTGATGAAAATTTATAATCTTTTCTTCTTGCTTCTATTATTAAATCATGATGCCTTTGCTCTCAGTATCTAGCTTCTTTAAATGCTCAGAAAACATTTTGCAAGCAGTACTTCTCCTCTGCTCTCTATCTAACTCTCACTATAACACCATGGAAAGCCCTATAAAACAATGTGTTTGTCCATGCTGTTAATCGTTGAACGTCATTTATCCGACAACCTTCAAAAATATAAAACTTAAGAAAGCTAATGTTTAAAGAGGTGAAATGGTTGAGATATGGGCTTAAGGATGTAATTTTAGATCATGGAGACTTTATAACTCATCCTTTCAATGCTTTCCACACACTTGCTCTCCCACCATTGCCCCACTTGAAGCCTCCAACCCTCACTCTTTATCCTAACACTCATGATTCTAATTCATTTATTTGGGTTCTCTCCCTCCTCATATTTTAAAAAAAACTAAGGGAGCATTTGGTATGGGGTAATGCACCCAAAATTACTGATGATCTTAGTGAAGATGATGAGATCATCGCAATTGGTTGCATCATGATGATCCTAAATGGCAGTAAACCTAAATCACCCCTACCTCTAAAATCACCATCCAATCTAGTGATCCCATATCCATGCTTCAGCCTTCAAGATGAGTATCCAAGATCACCTTCAAGCAAACCTGAGATCTGAAGACCAAAATGCCCCTTGTCCATAGAAAAAAGGCATTTGATATGATTGCCATGTCAATGTAATAAAATTTAGTATTATAGGATTACATTATAATAACATAATATAATATTATTATATAGTAATTTTATAATTATAATATAATATAATATAATTATAATATTACATTATATTATTATATCCTGATATAATATTATTATAATAATCTGATCTAAAAATTATAATAATAATAAATAATATAAAATAATGATAAATTATAATAGTAGTTGCAAAATATATTAGTAGTTTTCATATTATATGGCCAGTGATCTTCAATTTAATTGCTGAGACATAGCACATTAAATATGATGATCTTAGACCACCGGTGATAAGATTATTTTGAAATAAAGATCCTCAGTAATCTAAAATCACCATAGTGATGCCATTTGGGTTACCAAACACCTCCTATTAGGCCCTCTTCTTAATATGAGAAGGTTAACATTTGTGATTTCTATTCGTAGGATGTTTTTTTTTTTGATGAAAAAAAAAATCCTAGTAATGGAAAAAAGTATCATATGGTGGACTTTATATACCATAAGCTCTTAACAATCAAACTTGTATTATAGATTTGCACGCTATTGCAATAAAAGAACCAAGTGCACCTCTTGTTGTCAAAATAAACTGAAAAGACAAGCTTCTCCAAAGCACCATTTCTTATTTTGGCATACCAAGGCCTAAGGGGTCATAAAGCTTTTTCTTTTATGCTTGAAAGGTATTGACAACATCAATAGGGATTGAGTGTAAAGTGCTTGATTTCTCATCGAGGCCATTAATCCTGGAGGTTATTTGCTTAGAATCAGATGAATATCACAGTTCACTTTTTCCCTTATACAATGGCATATCAAGCAAACACAGCCTTTTTATATCATGTCAAAGCGTTCTGTTATGCATCTGAAAAATGTTTCCATCAGACACAGAGCCCTAAAGTAATTAACCTTTGGAAGCAGAATTCTTTGAAATATGCAATGGCCAAGTGGTCACACCCATTCTAAACAAGAGGAAGGCTCTCGATGCAAGTTTTGAGTGGTACAGTCCCAATTTCTTGAACCCAGGTAATTTAACTCAGGATCCTCATTATACCTGCCCAACCGTCTTATACCATCGCACATACCTATCTCAAATCAATCGATCCACCATCAATTATAATCATCAAATTTCAAATCATATAGGTCAAAGTTTGGAAAGAGACCATGACTTCTGGATCAAATTATCACTGCAATAGCCACGAATACTTCTGAATGCCAACGGGCCACTAAGTACAAAATCTCCTACAATTGAAGTTGAAATAAAATGTCCTCACAAACCAATAGATCTGGATACAGTCATTAAAATATTCAAGACACCCTCCCAAAAGCTAAGGGATGAAAACATTGCTCTACCATGCTGACACCCTCCCAAATTCCAAGCACACCCATATCTCCAATATCAATTCGTAACCAACCCTACCAGAAATTCCATATCCTGACGTGCAAGCATGCTGCTTTCCATCCAAAATTTAAAGGAAAATATCAACAAAATCCCATCGAAATGAGAAATATATTCGCTGACCATCTAAACCATTTCCCCGCAAAAATTTAGAATATAATAAATCCCATTAGTTTCCCACAGCCCAAAAGAACCAAAACCCTAGAATCACCCAAAACCATCAAAATTCCTGCTACGACGTCTCAAAACCATACCTTTACCACAATTTCGAGGTTAAAATTCATGTAGAAGTGAAAAAGAACCTAACAATCAGCTCTCGGAAATAATTGACAAAGGCGAAACAGTCGAACACAAAAGATTGAGGGCAAGGAGAAAGGTGGAGTGAGAGAGAAGGAACCTATAACCAACGGATCCAATCGAATTCGTTCCGAATTAAGGATAGGTCGAAGGGAAACGAAACGATCGCGAGAACCAAAACCGAAAGGAGGAGATGGGGAACTTCACCTTCGCCTTCGCCGCCGACGAAGACAAGCTCGCCGGCGTTCCGCGCTCGAGCCCTCGCCGATCTCGCCTCCGGAGGGAAGGTTTTATTCGGCCTTTCAAACGCCGACGGGATCGGAGGAAGCAGAAGAAGGGGAGAAGGGGAATTTTCTCGTCATTTGCGAGCTTCGATTTTTCTTTTTCTTTTTTTTTTTTATTAAATTTAAGAAGAGAAAGGGAAAGAGACTCGGTTAATGCCCACGGACGATGATATTCGCACCCCAAGGACCCCTCGCCACCCCAATCCTAAAAGTCAGTCAGTCAGTTACAGCGGGGTCCAGAGAAAATTTTTTTGTACGAACGTTGAAAATAAGTAGATGCAGCAGAGGGAGGAGTAAGAATAAAATTGTAAGGAGAAGTGGACCGTTGACCGCGGCGATTGGAGGACTGACTCTGACCATACTTCGTCAACAAAGGAGGGAAAGCCATATTTTATTACTTGTCCAGACGTAGGACTTTTCCAATATAAAATCTACCTATAATATGATATAATGTGGACAATGTTTGCAAATATGTGTAAATATAGCTAAATTAAAGATTTTATCTATATGCAAACATTGTTCAGATTCGATCATCTTTCCTCCTTTAAATCCATATAGTTATTAAATATAGCCAAATCTACCTTTAGCCAATCAGATTTTATCTATTCTTACCGTAAAAAGACTTATCTCCAATAAATTTAAATTTTATATATATAAAGGAAGACTTAGTTATATTTGAATATAGCTAAGTTTAGAATTTGATTATTTTTTTAATCATTAAATCCATATTAATTCTATAATCATCCCATCTTTTCTACTTATTTCATTTTTGGATCCATGAACTGTGTGAATCTAGGATTAGAGGAGGTAATCTGATCTAAATTTGACTATATTCGAATGTAGCCAAATCTACTTCTCTCTATATATAAATATATAGAAAGGCAGACTTGGCTACATTCGAATATAGTCAAGTTCAGAATCTGATCACCTTTTTCACCCTTAAATTCATACAGATCTTAAAGCTATCCATCTTTTTCACTTTTTTCATCTTTAGAATCCATAAACTATGTAGATTTAAGGGTGAGGAAGGTGATCGAATTTAAGCTATATTTCAATATAACCAAATCTATTTCTCTCTGTATATATAGATGCACACACACATATATATATATATACATGTATATATACATATACACATTTGTGTGTAATCAAATCTAAATTTGGTCGTCTTCTTCATCATTAGATCCACATGAAACTTAAAGCTAAAAAACTACCCATTTACTACTGTTACATGATCTAAAAAAAAAAAAATGCATTTATGAGACAGGATAATATAATCTACATTTCTACTATGAAAATATACTGAGTGTTATATCATATTCCTATGCTACTATTTCATATATATTCTGATGCTACTACATCATATTTCTATGCTAATATATTATATCCTTGTACTACTACTTGACATGTGGCTGTATTGTTTCATTTCATAAATACTTCTTGTTTTATCAATGCCTTTTTTTTTTTTTTTTTAAGTAGCTAATGATGGTTAACGAGTGGCTTTTTAACTTTAAGGTTCATGAGGATTTAAACATGAAAAAAGTGACTGAATTTGGGATTAGCTACACAGAGATGACGTAAGCCTCTCTCTATATATATTTGAATTGAGTATAAGATATTTTACATTAATGATTCAAATAATTAGATGTTATCTATTATCTCTAAATTATTCGGACATCAAAAATCATATAATTTGCAGGCTCTTAGTGTATCCATCAAATGATAAAAATAGATTTAATTTGAATGATATCAAATTCAACCACTTAATGTATAGTGCAGAAATCTCTAAATTATATATTTTTTTATAAATAATTAAAAAATGGCACATCATATCTAATAGTTATAATATTTCGACATAAAGATATATAAAATAAAAAAGAGATTGAAGTTGAAGCTGAGAGTTGCTGCAAACATTGGCTATTACCAAATACATGTCATTATCTTGACCATGTATGAGATTTTCATTTCATAGATTCTTAGGTATCTTATTAAAAATTTCGAACAACATCGATCCTTTGATTGACTTATCTTTGGTTTTTAGTTCATATCTATTAGTCAACATCAATTTCCCAAAAAATACTCATTATTCCATAGCTTGATATCCAAGTAACCCACAAGACAATTACAAGCTTAGCCAAACTTAATATTGAATAATCTTTATTCCTTACCTGGCACATAGCTAATGTTTTATGCCTTTTATCTTTTTTCACAAAATAATACAACTCAACTTAAACATGACATTTCATTGCATTCAGTTGAAATTCTAAAAATTCATATAATTTTCATGGGCATGATCTACCATCTAAATCATGCATTACATTGTCACCACTCCAGCTTTATTTAATAATGCATTGCCTGCTAGTATTTGCAGCCAAGTCTCCTCATTTGAGCTTTGCAAGTTATATACATCACATATAAATGTGTTTCTTTTAACCTTTCTATAGGCTTGGCCTAAATTCCAAAAATGATTAGAGTTGTGAGGCATGAGGCATCCAATCTAAGGCATAGTTGATGACACTTTGGGAATTAAGTACATTATGAAATGTTCCAACAAAGTAGTTGAAGGGTCTATTTCCCAGACCAGCACGTGTGAGGATGACCAAATCCAGGCATTCTTCCAAGCCAATTATATTTCAAATGTGTTCACATTCTATGAATCTAATGACAAAGGATGAAGGCAACCTACCCACTTTTTCTTTGAATTGTTGAAGAGTTTTAATACTAGAAGTTTATTTATATTTTAAAGCTTGTAGACTAGAAGTTCTTTGATCAAACCAGTGGATAAGAATAAATATATTTCCACTTGTCTTCCAGTTCCACACCGTGGACTTTTGGAGAGGCCTTGAAAGCAAAAAATTTATCCATTGTTTAAAATATGTCAAATTGGCCTCCCATGAAGGAAAATATAAAATCCAATTCAATTGATACTAATCCTGTTTGCATGGCATGCATGTAAGAAAAATTATGAGCAGTTTTGATCGCTTCAGTGTTTGCAATAATAGTAGCATGCAAATTACATGATTGTGCTCCCTCTTGTTAGCAAGGACACTTTGATTGCTTCTCTCCTTGTATAATGAATTAAAATAATTAATTTAGTCCATAAGTTGAAACTTCTAAATCAATTAAGTTTTCATGAATATATATTTTAAATAAAGTTTTAAAAATTAAAATTTATGAATTATAGAGTGTATAATATATTTTTATTAGCTACTAGTATTGCTACTGTTTATCTTTGTCTGATAGATAAGTGAAAGAGTTTGAAAATAAAATATCTTTTAATCTGTAGGCACTTTATATATTTAAGATTATGATCAACAGTTTTGGTTTTCATTTAGAAAGGAACATTTTTGTTTGAACTAAAAATTTAAAATTAATGGTTTTCAAAAGCATTCTAACCTTCTCATTTGAGAGGGGTTTTGAAAATAAACTAACTTTTAATGTTTAGTAAACTATTTTTTTTATTGTTTAAGATAATTGGACTATTTAATTGTTCAACAAAGTAGCAGGTTCAGCCATGCCTTGGGCAAGAGGGTAAGGTTTGATTCTAATTGGTCTAATTGGTCTAGTGTGTATAGGATAGAAGGGCAAAGATTATTTCTTCTATTTAATCTCAAAAATATAAAGTTAAATTCAACATGCACCACTTGTATATAAAAATAGTACTTATAAGAAAGCGATATATGGTCAACATTACATTGAAGAATAAAATGGATTAATAAATGTTGAACCTAACCTAGTTTAACATTGTGATTTTACATGGGAGTAGTTAGTAAATCATCAAAAAAATTAACAATGAGGTGTGAGCTAGGCTTTGAAAGCGATTGACGCTACAACAAAATGAGATAATAGTGGCATAATATAATAACATTTACTATTTTATACAACTATATTCTCTTTTTTCTTAGTATTTAAGTAAAAATACTTCTAGTTTTTAAGACGTTTATGTAATAAATAGTATTTTGTTATAAATGGTATTGCCATGTTCATATTTTATGACATATAACATAAAATACCTTTAATTAGAAAATAATTTCATATATTAATTATGACATTTACTTTAAATACTGATAAATATGTCATTATTAGTACAAGTAAATTTGGAGATGCTTGATATTCCATATATGGTGGTCAAGCTTTGTGACTAAAGTACAATGGAAATGTTATCTTAACTACACAATACAAAATAAAAAATCATCACATTGGTCTCTTTTGGGGATAAGATAAATAACAACAGCTACTTGGATGAATGTGTGAACATGCCATCGGTTTCTAACCAGAAATGATAGATATAGTTCTTAGCCCACCATGAACATTCAAAGACTTTTATTATCAAGCTGTTGCTAAGTTGAAGAAGGCAACAAGGTAAAACTAGACTATAGGAAACTATGGTAAAAAAAGATAAAACAATTGGATAAAATGAAAAAAAAAAAGAAAAAGATTCATTGTCTGATATGCTAGACCTCACAACAAGTACAATTTCATATTTATACATCATTCTATTGATAGTTAGGATGGATATTTTGATTCTATCTTGATAGTTGTTCTTAAGGTTTATGCCGCACTATGCACCACCATCTCTTGTGGAGGTTGCTTTATATTTCTTCATAATCCAAGAGCCCTTCTCAGTCAAGTTAATGTGGCATAAACTTCAATTTTGTATAAACAATTCTCTTACATCCATCAATCGATGATCAAGAGGAATGTACTTACCACCTCATCCACAATCCTGAATATTTATTGGACTAATTCAATAAATATTTATTAAATTGGTCCAACAAATATTTAAGAGGTTTAGATAATATGATAAAGCAAAGTTCTTGGAAGGATATGGATGGACTAATTCAAGAGATTCCTATTAGAGAAAATATTTATTGAAGAAGATTTAAATGGACATGTAGGAAAGTATAATATAGATTTTGAAAGAGTATATAAAAGTTATGGATTTGAAGATACCAATAAAGAGAGAAATTGAGTTTACGATGGCATATAATTTAGTATTAGCCAACACATATTTAAAAAAAAAAGACTCTCATTTGATAACTTTTAAAAGTGGATATAATACAAGCCAAATAGATTTCTTCCTTGCTAAAAAGATTGATCGAGTATTTTGCAAAGATTGTAAGGTTATATTAGGTGAGAGTCTTACTACGCAACATAAACTAATGATTATGGATATAATATATATATTTAAAAATAAAGGAAAATGGCTATAAGGTATAAGAATTTAACGATTAGGTGGTGAAATTCGAAAGAAGAGAAAGTAATAACTTTTAAAGATAGAATGACAAAGAAAGAAAAATAGAATACAGATGGAGAGATCAATACCATATTAAAAGAGATGGCTAATAGTATTAGAAAAATAGCTATACGGGTGTTAGGAGCGTCAAAAGAAAAATGACCATATAATAAGAAAACTTGATGGTAGAATGAGATAATTCAATTAGCAGTTAAGAGTAAAAGAGAATGCTATCAAAAACTACTTAAATGTAAGAATGAAAAAATATATGAAAACTATAAGATGGTTAAGAAAGAAATAAAAAAGGTAGTATGAAAGGCTAGATGAAACGTGTATGAGGAATTATATCACAAGTTAAAAACTAAAGGTGGAGAGTATGATATTTAGAATTGCAAGAGTAAGAGACAGAAAAACTAGAGATATATTTTAGATTAAATGCATTAAAGAAAATGATCAAAAAGTTTTAGTTAAGAAGAAAGAGATCAAAGAAAGATGAAAAATTTATTTTAATAAATTATTAAACAAAAATTATATAGATAATTTAGAATGTCCTACTAGCTCCATTGAGAATAAAGTTATCATGTATACTCATAAAATTAGGATATATAAAGTAAGTGAGGCTATGAAAAAGATGAAAGTAGGAAAAGTTGTGGGATCTGGTAAGATTGATAAAGAAGTTTGAAAATATTTATGTGATGCTGGAGTAAATTGGATAATAAATTTATTTATTAACTTTTAGAAACTATAATGATGCCTAATGAATGAAGGAAGAGCATTATAGTACCAATTTATAAGAATGAAGGAGATATTCAAAACTGTTCTAATTATCATGGTATCAAACTCATAAGTCATACTATTAAACTTTGAGAGAAAGTGATTGAGTATAGGTTGACATATACTATAAAAATATCAAAGAATTAATTTAGTTTTATGCTACGAAGGTCGACTATAGAAGCTATTTTTTTACTTAAGAGATTAATGAAGAAGTATAGCAAAAAGAAATAGAATCTTTATATGCTTTTTATTGATTTAGAAAAAGCACATAATAAGATCCCTAAAAAAGTCTTATGGTGGGTTCTAGAAAAGAAAGAAGTACATATTAGGTATATTAACATAATAAAAGATATATATGATTGAGCAATTACTAGTGTAAGAATTATTGATGGTAATACAAGTGAATTTCTTATTACAGTAGATTTACATTAGAGATTTACTCTTAATCCTTATCTTTTTGCTTTAATTATAGATGACCTTACTAGATATATTTAGGATAATATTTTATGGTACATGTTATTTACAAATGATATAGTACGAGTAGATGCAATCAAGGCTGAAGTTAATTATAAGTTAGAATCATGGCAAATGTATTAGAATCTAAAAATTTTAATTTAAGTAGGATAAAAACAGAATATATGGAATATAATTTTAATGCAATTAGAAATGAAGATGAATGTAGAGTAAAAATTGAGGACTATAAAGTTATTAAAAATGATCATTTTGAGTATTTAGAATTGATTATTTATAAGAAAGGAGAGATTAAGAATTATGTTGTCCATAGGATTAAAATAAGTTGAATAAAATGGAGAAGTGCAACTAAAATATTATGTGATTGTAGAGTACTTATCAAGTTGAAGGAAAAGTTTTATAGGACAACTATGAAACAAGTTATGCTTTATGACATGGAATGTTAGGCAATTATAAGCCTAGATATATCATCATAAGATTTGTATCTAACTACCCAATGGCTCGCAACTATAAGCCTAGATGTCGTGTAAACATGTCAACAAGGTCGTGGGCAATGTTGTGTCACTGAAAGCCTTTTATGATGAAAGCAATAATTTTTTGATGGGAATAATGAAAGCAAAAATTAGTTACTAAATAGTTAATATTTTGTAATGAAATCAATGCTATCACTAATACTGCTATAACTCATGTTATTATTTTTTTGTCACTAAAGGTCACATGATATAAATTTAATATTATTATAATTTATATCATTGCCTAAAATCTTTTTTTTATCCAAATATCAGTTCTAAAGGTCACATGCATTATTTTTCATGATGAAATTAATATTTCTATGATGAAAATACTTTTCAATAAATTTAATGAAAGCATTTTATCTATTATAATTTGGTCTATTAGTTTTCAAGAATAGCTAGAAAAAGAAGAAAAATTGGAGAGTAGTTCTAATGATAGGAGCTTGTTTGAGTATTATTAAAGCTCAATATTAAGTTTGATCAAATTCTTATCCGAGTGATTAGAAAATTATTGGTTTCACTAGTTTGTTGCTTAGAATTTGAAAAGCTATGCCCTTTTATTGTTTGGGTCTTGGTTTGTTTAATTAAATTCAATTATTCTCATATTGAATTTAGTTCCAAATAAGTTTTATCCATTTTTCTCTATCATTTTTTCATTTTAATTAATTATCTTAAAACTTGAGGAGTTTTGCCTTTGTAGTTTGCAAGTCTTAGGTCGTTGTATCAAATTCAATCATTCATGCAACTTAAATAAAAAGAAAAATTTGCCATTAGAATATTTGATTTCATTATGGGTTGTTTTTATGTTGAAAAGAAGTCTCTAAGAGTTTTATGATATCTCAATATAACAATTTTCTTTGTTGTGTTATATATTTTGTTTTAAAGTCTTCTGACATTAACATTAGCTTAAACAACCAGTTCTCAGATCATGCAGCCTGTTTGGTAAAAAGCACTAAAATCCAAACAACCTACATTTATATGGAGATTGGGAATTTTTTAGTGCCCCACTGAAAATCTTCTATGAATGTAGGAATTTATGGATTATTAAATACACCATAATGGTCATGTCTGGTTGAGGAAAATATATTAAAAAAGAAATGAACAAAAAAATATGAACAAGATTCACTTATTTTTATTAAATCTGTAATAAAAATTTACTATAGTAAATGAAAAGTCAGTAGTATGGTTATATTGATCCATTCTTTTTAAATTAAAAGTTTACTACATCACCATCATAAATGTTGTTGGTATTCAAAAAATGTTGAATCATTATTTTCATTTATTATTTCATTCAACCTTTAGTTTGCATTGCATAATGATATACGTTACTGCAATTAACATAAAAATAATGTATTAACAAAAAAATTCCAGTGTATCTTGAAAGCAGTGAATTAAATCACCAACTTCTTTTTCTGGAAAAAAAAAGTCATTAATTGATGCTCCATTTATAATAATTTTTTTTACTCTATTTTTCTTTCTTCTTTTCTTTCATTCTTTTTATTTCTTTTTCCTTTTTAAAATATATGTTTAGTGTATCTAATCATCTGTCATAAACACATGAGGATTTGTTTCACATTATCAAATGAAAGACAAATCACAAGTCTGCATCCTCTTACTCCTTTGTTGAATTAGAAAGGGTTAGACCATAACTTACAACTATCACCATGATATCTATTGTTAAAAGAATAAAATTTAAATGCAATTCATTAATTTTTATCATCCAATTCCTATTTAATAAGCAATTCATATACAATTTTCTATTCCACTAAACGTTTAAATTCTATTAAAAAAAAAAAAAAGGATAGCGAATATATGTCGCTTGTTAAGTAAGATATATGCACATATGTTAGTGAGAAATCAATGACAAACATCCAATAAATTACGCATAAATTTTAACACTATTAAAATATATATGCACATGATGGCCATAATTGATGAATTAATCTGATCTTTCAGCATTAGAGGGAGGGACCAAACTTAGATCTTTTTTAAACCAAGATTTAATAGAAAAATTTAATAAAATATAATAAAGCCAAAAAGTTTGAACCATGAAGCCTATGCTTGTCCAGTATCAAACTTTATTGAATAATTATTTAATTTTATCAGCATTAATAGCTTTCGGATATCCACGTGGAAGCACATATTTGGCAATTTCCGTGTACCGTGTGCGGATGGCCCACTCTGATCGGACGGCACGACAGTAGAAGTACACGTCGAACGGGCACGGTCGCATGCATTGCGCCCTCCGCCTATTAAGAGCCAGAGCCAAGGACGCTCGATGCCTCCCACCGGCGCTTCGCTTCGCGTCGCAAGGAAACAGAAGAAGAATTGAAGTCGAAAGGAAGGGGGGAGGGGGGAGGGGGGAGGGGGGATGGCAGTGGGGCAGTCGTGGAAGTGGATGATATTGGCGGCGACGGTGTGGATCCAGGCCTTCACGGGGACCAACTTCGACTTCTCCGCCTACTCCTCCGACCTCAAGGCCGCCTTGGGAATCTCCCAGGTCCAGCTCTCCTATTTGGCCACCGCCTCGGACCTCGGCAAGGCCCTCGGCTGGTCCTCCGGACTCGCGCTCCTCGACCTCCCCCTCTCCGCCGTCCTCCTCCTCGCTGCCGCCTTCGGCGCCGCCGCCTATTCCGCCCAGTGGCTCCTCCTCACCGGCCGCCTCACCGTCCCTTACCTCTCCGTGAGTCCCTCCCCTTTCCTTCCTACATTTCATCAATGCTTTCCATTTTACGTGCTTCCCTTTTTTTTTTTCCCTCTATTCATTACTTTTATTTTTATTTTTATTTTTTTTTAAACTTTCTAAGTTTTTAAGCGTCGAGGCTTTGACTTCTCATACCCCACTCTGCTCTAATATCGTGCGCTGTTAACGACAATAAGTTTAGTTTCCATTCATAGCTCTTTTTATTTTTTATTTTTAATTTTTAATCAAGATAAAAATATGTACCAACTCCATTGATCTATTAGGATAAAAATCTAATTTATGTATAGATAAAGGATTGGTTTGGAGTGGATTATGTCAGCTCATTTCAACTTCCATTGGTTGAGATTTTGTTTTTTTTCTAAAATTTATTTCGAATTTGATCAAAATTTAAAGCTTTCAACCTAGATGGCATGTTTATTTTTTCAATGAGTTCGGAATAAAATTACTTCTATTTCTAACTCCATAAAGAGTGGAATCCTCGCTCCACCTTTGTTTTTATATTTTTTTCTGATTGAAATAAAAAGATATATCAATTCCATTATTTTGTTAAGATAAAAATATAATTTGCGTGTGTATAAACCTTGCTCAAACCTTTTATATCAAAAAAAAAATAATTTTTTTAAATCCATCCATATCTAACCAAAGCTTGAAGATCTAGTTTGATCAAATAAAATGGATCAGTGTGATATTCTAAATTTAATCTCATATTGAATGAGAAAAAAATTTTATGCATTTATAATTTAAATTCATCTTACTTGAATCAGCAGGACTTGAAATATTATAGTAGCTTCCTTTTAGTTCGTATAAAATAAAATTGCCATATATCTAAGTATTTGTCAACGTTAGGTCAGCCTTAAAACTTAAGCAAGCTTGTCCATGAACCCGGATAGAGGAAACAACCAAACTCTATTATACGATGATTATTTCACTTTCGTTAATGGGTGGCATTTTTCGTCCATTTGATGCTGGATGTTTTCCGTAGACAACATTATTTATGGGTCTATTAGAGGTTCTTTTATCTTGCATATATATATATATATATATATAACTGTGTTTTTTTTTTTCGTACGGTCTCATCTCGATCAAAACAAAACCCATTATGCGTTTTGACGGGCGAGAACGAGTTAAAAACAAGACCCAGCTGCCGGTCTCACTGCCTGCAGCAACCTAACCAATCGCCTACCTAACCACAACAATTCGTCAAACGAGATCTAGAATCATATAAAATTAACTATTAGCATAACTCAGCAGCAATATTTCAAACTTGGGGAAGTGATAAACAGTTTAACTTTTAATTCCTATATGGATCAGCCAAATTTGGCTCTCGAGTCCATTGTTTTTCATTTTCATATTTTATTTTTATTTTCTACTTTCTAATCTCTATTTGATAAATGAAAGCAAAAATTATTATTTATTTTATATTTTTATTATAAGTAATATGTTTTAAAAAATAAACAAAAAGTTTAAAAAAAATGCCAACTTCTATGACACTATAAAATAATATATTATAATATCTTATATATAAATTACATGTTATAATATAAGATTAATAATATTTCTAATAATATTATAAATACATATTATATATTTATACTATATATGCTGTATATTATATTATAATGATAGTTAATATTATAATATATGATATTTCATATATCATTAAAATATTATTATTATTATATTATAACATTATATATTTATTATATATAATAAATACAAATAGCAATATAATATTAATTATATAGTAATATAATAATATAAATATTATATTTTTATAGTAAATCATTTAGATAATATATAATTATATTAATAATTAATATTATATAATTATAATATATTATTATATATTAATAATATAAATTATTGCATTTTCAAAAAGTTGTCTTAGGCTCCATAAAAAAGTTGCTTTTAAAAATAAAAAAAGTAAAAAGAACCAAATATATTTTTTACAATGGATTTCATATTTGTATTTTTAAAAATAAAAAAAAAGAAAGAAAATAAGAGTAATGCTAAATAGGCCTTTTATTTTTTTTACTTTCTTCTTTCTTTTGATAGAAAATAGTAAAAACATTTTGAAACTGTTTTTAATTTTGATTATTTTAGAGTTGTGTTTTTTAGAAAACTATTTTCATCTTCATTCACTAAACACGTTTTCACAAATATTTTTTGTTTGCTATAAAAGTAAAAATAAAAAAATAAAGTTGTCCTCAAAAATCAAACACACGCTATTTTTAATTTTCGATCTTTCTTACTGTATCGAGTTACTCGTACATATATATATATATATATATATATATATTTATTTATTATGTAAAATAAGAAGATAATTATATGCAGTAAAAATATATAAAAAGAAGACTACTGTATAATTAATTACGTTCGAGTTACATGGTGCACCAAATGTTACATGATCAGTCCATAGAAAAAAAAGGTTCCAATCCATTGAAGGGCTAAACACGAATTTGATCATCTTTGATTTTTGGTATAATAGTTTGGTTAGATTGAGCTTTAGCCTCTGTTGGTCCCTAATTAACATTCAATCGATGGTATCTATAAGTTTCTTTCATTTTGAGCCTCCTCCTGCGTTTAGGAATGAGATAACTGTGCTCAGCAATAAGATAACTGTTGAAGCGCATGCATGCTTGTTTAGGTGTTCTTGCTATGCTTGCTGGCCGGATGCAGCATCTGCTGGTTCAACACCGTCTGCTTCGTGCTGTGCATCCGCAGCTTCCCCATCAACCGTTCCCTCGCCCTCTCCCTCACCATCAGCTTCAACGGCGTCAGCGCCGCCCTCTACACCGTCGCCGCCAATGCCTTGGATGGCTCCTCCTCCGCCTACCTCCTCCTCAACGCCACCCTCCCTCTCCTCGCCTCCGCGGCTGCCCTCCTCCCCATCCTCTGCCAACCCCCCCCGGCCCACCTCCTCCTCATCCTCCCCTCCCCCAACGCCACACGCCGCGAATCCCCTCTCTTCCTCATCCTCAACGTCCTCGCCTTCCTCACCGGCCTCTACCTCCTCCTCTTCGACTCCGTCTCCTCTGACCCCTCCGTCGCCCGCCTCTTCCTCGCCGGTGCAATCTTCCTCCTCGTCATGCCGCTCTGCATTACCGGCATCGACTTTGCTCGTGATTGGGCTTGGCAGACCATCTTCTCTCGCGTCGACGCCAACGGTGTTATCGACTCTGATCTCCACAAAGGGCTTATCTATGAGAACAGCAGCAGCGCCAGCATCAGCAGCAACAATGGCGACAATGATAGCGATAGCGTCGTTGGAGAGGAGAGTAGGCAATTGTCATCCCAGCGGTGGTGGCGGTGCGAAGGGCTCATGGAGAAGAACCAGCTGACGACGCTTGGGGAGGAGCACAGCGTGAAGAGGCTCGTCAGCCGGATCGATTTCTGGTTATACTACGTGGCCTACTTCTGCGGCGCAACGGTGGGGCTGACGTACAGCAACAACCTCGGCCAGATTGCCCAGTCCCTGGGGATCGAGTCGAAGACCGCCACCTTGGTCACCCTCTACTCCTCGTGCTCCTTCTTTGGCCGCTTGCTCTCCGCCGTCCCCGACTTCCTTCGCAGGTTCTCGTCTCTTCTCACGACCGAGGTTCAGACGCTCGCCCAAATTATTAACAGCCCGAGCATCGGTTTTGTAGGAAGGTGAACTTTGCTCGAACGGGATGGCTGGTGATCGCGCTGGTGCCGATGCCGCTGGCCTTCCTTCTGCTGGCATTGGCGGGCGACGGGCATGCCCTGGTGGCGGGCACGGGATTGGTGGGACTGAGCTCGGGGTTCATCTTCGCTGCCGCGGTGGCGGTCACATCTGAGCTCTTTGGGCCCGATAGCGTTGGGGTGAATCACAACCTCCTCATCACCAGCATCCCTTTGGGATCTCTACTCTATGGCTTGCTTGCAGCCTTGGAGTATGATGCTAACGGGAATCCAAACATGAAATCAAGCTTCATGGAGGAGTTGCTTGGCGTTGGCGAGGAGACGGTGGTGTGCATGGGGAGGGAATGCTATGCTGAGACTTTCTTGTGGTGGGGTTGCATCACTTTGGTTGGGCTGCTCTCGAGTTTGTTGTTGTTTTTGAGGACCAGGTTGGCATACGATCAGGCTGAGCATGGCCAGCCGATGGTGCCCACGAGAGTTGTCCAGGGATTCTGCTGAGAGAGAGAGAGGATGTAACCATCGGATGATTACAATAAAATATTAAATTTTTTAAAAATATTTATATAAAAAAATAGAAATAATTATAAAATTCTTTTCAAAATATATAAAATAAGACGAAAGAAATTTGATGTCCGTCTATAACCTTGCATCACAAGCATGATCACCACACAAAGGTCTGGCACAAACTCCATTCAATAATAAGTAAGATTAGAACACTTAGAGATATGGCCGAGTGAAAATTTGAAAATAATATAAGAGTGAATGAAAAGTGATAGAAAAAATGAGAGCTCTCATGATTGGATTACTTGCATAAGGCTTAGCTTGTTTCTTGCTCGAGATCTCAGACTTGAAGTCATTATATAAGTTTCTTCTAGAATGATAAAAAGACACTTTATTTTTATTCTTAGAGAGTATATTTAGTTTGAAATGGCTCTTAGACAAAAAGTTTTTTTCTACAAACTTATTGTTATAAGTGATTACAAGCTTATTAGATTTTAGAACAATTTTATGGCTCCTACGTATTAAAAGCCATCCATTGATTAGGTTCCTCCTAATGTTGAATTCATGGATTCGGACACTAAAGCCTTTAGATTCTACCATGACATATTATATAATTGAGGTATTGTGAATCATTTTAAGTGAGAATAAGCCACTCTATACTCAATCACTAGGACATCCCATAATTCTTGAGCAATTTTGATGGGATGGTATACTTCACAGAGAGGCCATAATAAAAATCTATTTATTGAAGGGTTTTCATTTGAGAACTAGTAAACCTCCTTCCTAAGGACTGGGTGCAGGGGTAGTTTAAGGGGTTGATTTGGTTGAAGCTCTAGGATTGGATTGTTTAGTGGCCAAGATCAACTCAAGAGTGGTTAGACAATATATTACTTGGATTTTTCATCTTCTGAAAAATGAGTCATCGGAATTTTGGAGTTTAATGGCACTATAATCATCAAAAGAAGTCACTTAATGACCTGGTTAATGATTAGTGTCACACTCATGGTTTACATGATTTAGTCCTAATTTTTTTAAGTATCTAATTAACAAATGATAGTGCACTAAGTTTTGAAAATCTAAAATTGAAAGATAATAAATTCAATAATTGAAATAACAATTAATTAAATGGTAACAACAATAATGTATTGAAGCATAGAGCAATTATATTAAATAAGAATAATTGCGCTAAATAATGGGGGTTAATAAATAATTGCTTGAATATACTTAAATGTGTAATGTGTAAGTTTCAAATTTATAAATAGAGACCTAATGAGCAAAGACATAATAAAATGTATCAGTGAAATTTTAAAAATAGATGAATAAATGGTATTTTAAAGACACAAAATTATTATAGCGTAGGTTTCTAAATAAAGAAATGATTTTGATGGAAAATTAATAAATTTGATTTCTACATTATTTTTAGAGCATCAGAAATGAAGATTTTGTTTTGCAATCTAATATAAAGACTATATGAATTCCAAAGTAGTATATTTTAAAAAATTTAATTGAAAAATTAAACTTTTTTTCTAAGCATATTTCAAAATAGCAAATTTTAGTGGACATTAATTTTAAGAAATTGATCTACAAAGGATTCAGAGGAGCATTAAACTAAAACTAATAGAAGAAACTAGCTTAAATAACTTATGAACTTAGACCTTTAGAAACATGCAGATTTTAGTAATTACTAAGTTATTAAGTTTATTTATAGATTGTTTGAGAATTACTTTAAACTATTGTAATATTTTTCTAATATTTACATATCATAAAATGGAAATAATTACAAAATGATCTCAAAATTATATCAAAAAAAAGGAAACATGAAAGGCTTGCTTGGAATTATTTTTAACTATTATAAAATTTTCTTAATATTTGTGTATAATAAAATAGAAATAATTATTAAATGATCTCAAAAATATATTAAATAAGAGGAAAGGAATAAGAAGGGCATGCTTGAAACAAGGTGTGTAAGAACACCATTCACAGTAGATATAGTAACATATATAACAATGTGTTATGTGCATGCAAACATCGCTATAGTTTAGTCGAGTAAACAAGCACATGTATACGGTTAATAGTCTAACGGATGCAAAATCTAATTGGGCTTAGAATGTTCGGCCCGACGCTTTCTCTATAAAATTAAGCTTTTAGGGTACATTGGTTAGTCAACATGATATCAAAGCCAAATTCGCTAAAGATCAAGCTCAAACCTCAGCCATGTTAATTATTAATTTAATTATCTTAATTGTTATTTAACTCATTTCAATTATCATTGCCGCTTGACATGTTTTGTTCAGATCACATGTGTATGTGAGGGGAGTTGTCAAACTTGATATACATTATTGAACTTTTCTCTAAAAATTTAAGAATTTGGAGTAAATTGGTTACCTAACATGGAACTTTCCTAACTTAAAGAATGCAAGTATACTTAAATTTAAACATCTAGTATGGGATTATTTAATAAAAACTTTGAAAATAAATCCTTTCAAAATAAAATTTAAAAAAACAAATTGTAGCAGCAATTGAAGAGAGATGCGGGGTTGAGTATGAAGGGGGTCATATGCTGAATATTAAGAAATACTACATTTTTAATATGCAAACAGAGATTATCACAGCAAGCTAATTGTATGCCAAAGAAAAGAACTAACCTGTCATTTTGTTTCATCTTAGATTGCTCGCATTATCTCTTCAGAGAGATTGCCAAAAAGATAATACACACACCTTTGTTTGCAAATTTTAGTCTTGTCAATTTCTATTCTTTTTTAAATATTGTTGATGATGTGGTTTGATGCTATACTAAGAGTGGGCATGGTTTTTAGCCCATAAGATTGGATCATCATTTTTAGCTCATAAGATCGAACAGGATTAGAAACTTTAGGCCCATTGAAATTTCGAACCGGGGTCGGACATATGAAAACAAGCCAAACCGATCCGATAATTTATATTTGTATATTACATGTATTATATATATATATATATATATATTTGAATATAAAATATATTTTCAAAACTTAACTCTCATTAAACCATTCATCCACATTCAAATCTCATTAAAAGATATATAAATACTAATATATTATATAACTATTATATATAACTAAGGCTCAATCGAGCTTGACTCAAGCCTTGGATATTATTATCATACTGAGCTCGAGTCGGCTAGTCTTAGCCAGAGGCTTAGCCCGGTCTGATACCTTATGCTAGATTTTTTTTTTTCTCTTGATTTGATCCGAGCTCGAATGCCTACATTGATGCTTCCACAAAGTTATATGATCAAGCTTTAATTTACAAAAACAAACCAAATTCAGCGTTTAATCTGATTTAAAGCTACCAACATTTAAGACGCATATCAGTTTAGTGCGCTTTACTAGGACGAGAAATGCACCATATTGTACGTTGCCGGCGTCCTCCAACTCATTATGAGGCCGAGTCGCTTCCTTGCTCTTCTTCCCTCCACCTCATCTTCCTCGTCGCATTCCCCTTTCTCTCCTCCCATCAAGAAAACTATCGGTAGACCATACCCTTTCTTAACAAAGAGAGCCTTGATCGAACGATGCCGATCCAAATCTCTCACAGCCGAAGCCGCGCTAGATTTGTTCGACGCCGCGGTGGCCGCCGAACCCAATCCCTCCCTCTACGCTATCAACCTCCTCCTCGATGCCATCGCCAAAATGAAGCACTACCCAATCGTGATCTCTCTCTACAACAAGCTAAATCTTTCAGCAGGAATCCGGCCAAATGTCAGGACTTTCACCATCGTGATCCACTCGTGCTGTCGTATGAGCTCCGTGGGCCTGGGCTTCGGCGTCTTAGGAGGCCTCCTGAAACGTGGCCTCTCTCCCCAGACCATCATCTTCAACGCTCTCATTAATGGTCTCTGCTCCGAGGAAAGGGTCGGAGAGGCAGCCATGCTGTTCGACAAAATGTCTCTGATGGGATGCCAGCCGGACGTGGTCTCGTGCAATGCTCTCATCAAGGGGCTCTGCAACACCGGAAGTACTGCTCTGGCTCTGGAGCTGCACCAGAAAATGGCCATGCTGGGAGAGAGATGCAATCCTAACACAGTCACATACAACACCATCGTCCACCATCTTTGCAAAGAGGGACATGTGAGCGATGCTTGGAAACTGCTCGAGGAAATGACTCAAGCGGGCGTTGCCCCGGATGTTCGCACTTTCAACAGCATTATTTATGGACATTCGAGTTTAGGCCACTGGAAGCAGGCTGTTGGTATTTTCAAGGAGATGATGGATCGAGGCTTTTCGCCAGACATCGTGACATTCAGCATGCTGATGGATTCACTTTCCAAGCACGGGAAGACTGCAGAAGCCCATAAATTTTTGGATTTGATGATGGAAAGAGGTGAAAAGCCTGATGTGATCTCGTATACCATATTGGTGCGTGGATATTGTCAAGAAGGCCATCTTAGTAATGCTAGGGAAGTCTTCAATTCCATGTTGAGTAAAGGTCCTGCTCCTAACAGTCATACTTACTCTATCTTGATTAATGGATTTGTCAAGGATCAAAAAATGGATGAGGCCATAGAGCTATTCCACAAAATGCAACAAGGAGGAGTGATGCCTGATATTGTTACCTATAGTACTCTAGTGGATGGACTATGCCACCTCGGAAGAATGGAGGATGTTCGAGGCCTCCTTGATGAAATGATGGGTCGAGGAATGTATCCAGATGTTGTCACCTATAGCTCTATAATATGTGCATTTTGTAGATCAGGGAAGTGGAAGGAAGCTAATCAGTTGCTTTATGATATGACAGAGAAACAAATTCATCCTAATGTCATAACATTCAACACCATGATTGATGCCATTTGTAAAGAAGGAATGGTACAGGAGGCACATGGATTATTGGAAGTGATGATCAGCAGAGGTATAGAACCTAACGTAGTAACCTATAATACACTAATGGATGGCTACTGTATGGTAGGACAGCCATATGATGCGGTGAGAGTTTGTGATTTAATGGTTTCAAAAGGCCATGAACCAGATGTTGTCACATACAATATATTAATCAACAGCTATTGCAAAAGTGGGAGGATTGATGAGGCTCTAGGTCTCTTCAATGCAATGCCTCACAAGGGGGTGCAGCATACAACCATTACATACAACACCATGTTAGCTGGATTGTATCAAGTTGGCAGAATTGCTGATGCAGAAAAATTGCGTGACAAGATGCTTGCTGCTGGGATATGCCCTAGTCTTCACACATATAACATAATCTTGGATGGGCTTTGCAAGAGCCAATTTATTGATGAAGCTATGAAGCTATTTCAAGATACAATATCTTCTGATGTTAACCTCGACATTGCCTGTTTCAACACCCTTATTGATGGTTTGGTCAAAGCTGGAAGGTTCAAGGCAGCCAAAAATATCTTCAATATCATCCATACCAAAGATTTGAAGCCAGATGTTATTACTTTCAATGTAATGATAAATGGTCTCATGAAGGAAGGGTTGTTTGATGAAGCCAATGACTTGCTCTTGCATATGGAGAAGTCTGGTTGTCCTGTGGATTCTAAAACATTCAATACTTTTATTCGGGGATTGCTGGAGGAAGAAGAGATTAAAAGGGCAATAGATATGATTAGGACAATGAAGGAGAGAAACTTTTCTTTCGAGGCATCTACTGCTTCTCTGATATTTAATTTGTTCTCAAAGGGTGGGCAATATCATGAATATCTGAAGTTACTTCCAGATTTTTCTTAGCACTGCACAAAGTGATGAGAGCAAAATATACAATGAACTTGGCTTTTGATGGCGTGCTCTATTTTGAGCCTGTGCCTTGTTCTGTCATGTTGAATTTATGCTTACCCTCTGAATGGGATCTTGACCTCTCGGTGTTCTTGCAACAAATTGAAGAGAGATTTCTTGGAACAGCTTGTTGATGTCAGTGGCTTCCTCCGGTGGAGTTTTCAGTGAACTAAGAAGGTAATAATGATAAGGATCACGGTCTGTTTCAGCCTACTTCTGCTGGCTGGCAAAGTGGGAAAGCTTGATGTCAGCAGAATGATCATCCCCATTGTCAGGCAACTTAAGTGACAGGGTTCCACATCATCTGAAGATGATATGGGAATTTGTTCTCTCTGCTAAGACAGAAATGAACAAATCCTACTATCATGAGACCAAAGGGAATTTGAGAAGGAATGTGCTGCCTTTCAGCCATAGATTGTAACTCATAGGTTCACCTAGTTTGATTTTACTTTATAGTTAAACCCTATATAATTTTTCTTGTAACTTGGCAGCTATTCCATGATCATATAATATCCAATTGTACTTCTTCGTTACGTTTAACCTATTTTAATTGTATAGGTAATATCATCCTCAATCTTTACTTCCTTATGAATAATTGATCTTAAATATTAAAAATTATTTCTTTTGAAAATCTCATGGTTCTCTATTTTTTATCCTAAATTCATCTTTATTTTTAATTGTTCTAAAATTTCAATCTAGATATTCTATCTTTATCCTACTTAGCTTAAAACTTTAGCTTTTAATGCATTTCTCTATAATTTTAACTTTTGATTTATTCTAACCTTAGTTTCATCTACCAGTAATGTATTATATAGAAATAATATCCATCATGAATATCATTCTAAAATATATCTAATAAGCTCATTCATAATTAAAGTAAAAAAGAAGACTAAAAGTATATCCCTGATGTAAACCTGCTGTAATAAGGAATTCATTAGTATTATCACCGATAGTTGTTACATTAATTATTGCTTTATCATATATATCTTTTATTATATTAATATATCAACAGGATATTCTTTTCTTTTTTAATACTCATCAAGAAATTTTTCTAAGAACTTCATCGTATGCTTTCTCTCGATCACTAAAAATCATATGAAGAACTTATCTTTTTTTCTATATTTCTTCGTTAGTCTTCTAAGGAGGCAAACAACTTTTATAATTAATTTTTTTGATATAAAATTAAATTAATTTTTTGATATTTTTATAGTATATCTCATCCTATACATGATTATTCTCTCTCAAAGTTTCATAGTATGACTCATAAGCTTGATACCATGATAATTAGAGCACTCTTTTATTTTATAAATTGATAATATAATGTTCTTCCTCCGTTCATCAGACATTTTTTTAGTTTTTAAAATCTTATTAAATAAATTTATTATCCAAGTTACTTCAGCATCACCTAAATATTTTCAAACTTCGATGAAAATCTTATTAGGTTTCATTACTTTTTCTATTTTCATCTTTTTCGTAGCCTTTTTTAGCCTTAGATTTTCTAATTCTACAAGTATAAGCCATAATTCTATTCTCAAGGGAACTAGTAGAACATCCTAAATTATTTATATGATTTTTTATTTAATAATTTATTAAAATAGTTTCTCTATTTTTCTTTAATTTTGTCCTTCTTAATCAAAAATTATTGATCGTTATCTTTAATGTATTTAACTTGAGTCATATCTCTAGTTTTATCTTTCTTTTAATCTTACAATTCTATATATATCTTTTTTTTCGATCTTTAGTTTCTAACTTGTGATATAATTTTTTATATGCCTTACATCGAAACTCTTATATCATCTTTTTAGTTTCTTTTGTTAATTATTTTATAGTTTTTATATTTAGATATTTTTCTTTGATAGACTCTTTTAGTCTTAACCACTAATTGAACTTTCTTATTTGATCATTATGTGTTCTTATCACAGACTTTTTTTTTTTTCTTTTGAATCTCCTAACATTTATATAGTTATTTTTCTAATACTATTAGCTATCTCTTTTTATATAATATAATTTTTTTTATCCATATAAGTATCTAATAGAAATGCTGATAACAAAAGAAGGGAATATCTAGCTAGACTTTTTAAAGACTTATTACGCTATCTATATATACTAGTATGTGAAGGATATCTTTTGCTTGCCTCAAGTTTCCGAATCATTATCCTAAATTGGTAGAATTCATGCATGACAAACAAATCTAATCTAGTTAGAGCAATTTCGAAAACCTAATCAAGTTATAATTTTACTTCCAACAACCATAACAAAAGGCTTCATGAACTTAAAATTTAAGAAAAAGAAGGAAAAAAATAAAAATAAACACTCCACCAACCCTATCCTTTGAAAACCTTCACAACCATTCTTACCATTCCTACTTCCTAGCTTCCACCCTCCAATGGATTTATTTGGTAATAAAATAATAAATATTATAATTTATTACATAATGTCTAATAGTAACAGCTTTTCACTGAACAAAAAATAGTCAAGTAATAATTTCTACATTATCTACCATTCATTATTATAAAAAAATCGTTAAATAACAGCCATTGTCATTCTACCCAAAAAAAAAAAAAAAAATTATCTAAACATATATTATATACCTATAACATGATGTTGGCCTCTAAAGTAGTTATATTAATTGCAGTGATATTATAAGTTCTTATTGTAAAATTTAATTATTAAGAATAATCAGAGCATAGAATTCTCATGAAGAAATCCATTATGAGTACGAACATGTAGAACATCAGAAGCGTTCAATCCACATTCTAATCCACAGGATCACATTTTGAATCGGAGACTAAAATTGGAGTCTAAGGTTTTTTTTTTTTTTTTTTTAAAAAAAAGAAAGGTTCGCAATTGAGTCCCGAGCACAAAAAATATTACAAGAATGCCACAGGGAGCTTAGAGTAAAAGCCCACGTCCGCCCCCTACCCTCGTGTACTTCCGAGCAGCCACGTGGCGCATATCCAGCGTCTGACACCGCTCGTCCGGCTTTACCTCGTCCAGATTTCCGCCACGTGTAGCGTACGCCTCCTCTTCGCCGTCCACCAATTCTTGGACCCCACGCGACGGAACCAAGACGGCGCCGCCAACGTGAACGGAATCTTCACCGGGGGAACTGCACGGAGACTCGACGTTGCCGTCAGATACGACGGAATCCGGCGACGTGGCAGGCTCGAAACCAATTGAAGTCGAGCAAACTTCACTGCCGAACGCCGACGGAGAGATTGGGGCACCGCCGACGGAGCCCTTCAAGGCGCCGGAATCTTCGAACGGGAGCGGCCGATGAGCGGGGAGAACCACCGCCCAGTCGTCACTGTGGATCTCTTCCCCGTTGACGACTACGCCGTTGACCATCACGGCGCCGTCATCCGATCCGATGGCGATCGTCGCCCCGGGGGCCATCGGCTCGATCCGCGATCCCAGCGAGAGCCGCGCGAGGCCGCGCGGGTGGTAACGGCGCGGGACTGCATGGAGACGGAATCCATCGGCAAGAGCAGAGTCCATGGGCGCGAAAACGGTGACGGCCGTCAGCTTCTCCAGCTTGGCCCGCTGTGCTTCCATCGCCTCCGCCACCGCAGCGTACCCCTTCTGCCGGAGCGCCCTCACCCTCGCATCGAACGGCGCCAAGTCGTGCCACGTGTCGGCCCGGCACGGAGACGCGGCGGTCGGATCAAGAATGCCGTCGACGCCGTGGACAGCGATATCCCCATCGCGGTAGAGGTCCGGGTCGCGGATCCGGACGCAAGGCGCCGCGGGCCTAGCCGATTCCGCTAGGCAAGGCTCGCCGCCGGGGGCGCGGCGAAGGAAGAGGCAGAGGCGGCGGCGGGAGAAGGTGGGGATAGGCGTTCCAGCGGGGCGGGAGGCGAGATCGGCGTAGAGGAGAGGGCGCGTGCGGGCGGTGTGGTAGAGGAGGAGGGAGACCGGGGGGCGGGACGTCGGAAGCCACGGGAGGCCGTGGTGGAGGCGGCGGCGGTCGGGTTTCTTGAAGGCAGGGTCTGTGGGGGCGAAGAGGGTTCCGGTGGCGTTCCAGCCGTTGAGGGTCCCGCCGGAGGCAGCGGTGAGGTCAAGAATCCGGGCCATGAGGGAGTAGCCACGGGAGCGGAGGATTCCGGCGGCGGCGGAGGACGGCGGGAGAGTGGCGGAAGAGGAAAGAGGGAGAAAGAAGAGAATGAGGAGAGAGAGGGCGGTGATCGCCATCGGCGATAGATGGAGATCAGCGATTTCACATGGCGGGAAAAGGCTGCTGAATTCCTGAGAGGGAAAACGCGAAATTGATCAATTTATGATTTGCTTGAATACGACTTTTTAAAGCATCGATCAGACGGCTGAAAACCGGAGGACTGTACCCTATCAGGCGGTTCTGTAAGAGGTCCCTAGCCAAAGCCCTAACGTCAACCGTGTTGGATTTTATTTTATTTTTTTCATAATTAAACTAAAATTTTTAAATCCCATGAAACAATATTGTCATAGTTTTTTCAACAAACAAATTTTGCGCTCCGTTCCGAAAAGTTAAGATGAAGGACATCTAAAATGATACTTAGACTATGGCTGGATGATGACATTGGACGGCAACCCCGAGATGCCTCGTAGCATTTAAAACCATGAATTAAGTACTTTTGCTTAAATAAATAGTTAGAGCATGTTCAAGTATTAGCCTAAATGGTTTCATCTCTCTATCTCTTGGATGAAAGGTTAAAGAGTTTGATTTGAAGTAATATATCGACCTTCAATTTCAGCTTGCCTTTAAAATCATAAATTTATGATCTTTGATCCAGTGCATTTAAGAGTTTGGTTCTACTCTAAATAGTGTACGTGCGAATTAAATAGAATCCTTTTGAATTTTTTTTTTTAAAAAAAATAAATTAGCATGGATATTAATTAACCTTCATCAAGAGCCATATTAGTGCTACGTGGCCTACATTTCTTATGCATATGGTCAATGGTCATCAGGCATTGAGATGAGGTTGCATCAAATGAGCACCCACATGTAAGAATGCAAGGGTGTGTTTGATTTTTGAGAATAATTCGTTTTCTATTTTTATTTTTATAGAAAAAATTTCATATTTTGAAAATGCATTTAGTGAATGAAAGTAAAAATAGTTTTCTAAAAAAAAATCAAAACAATTTAAATATATTTTTATTATTTTTCATCCAAAGAAAGAAAAAAAAAGTAGAAAATAAAGATTAGAAAACTTAAAAACATAAGAGTTAGCAGTATTTTCTTTAATTTGTTTTGCCTATCCTTCTAGAAGATATCATTTATAATGAAAACAAAAAATAAAAAATAATTTTTATTTTTACATCTTTTAAAGATCAGAAAATAAAAAATAAAAAATACTCTCAAAAAATAAAAATGAAAAACAAAAACAAAAAACATTCTTGAAAAACAAACGCAACTTAATTATTCTTAAGTTGTTTGGTCACTAATTAAGGTGAAGTTCTTATCTTGCTTATGTTTAAGTTCACATAATGGATTGAATAATTGCTTGATTGAGTTCAAATTATGTACTCAAAGTGTTAATAATCATCCATCATTATCATGTTTGTTTGGGTTTAACTTTAAATATCTTCATTTGCCAAGCATCCTGGCTAAAAGTGACTCAATGTCTTCTTTTCTCCTTAAAGAAAATAGTACGAGGGAAAAAAGGCTTCCCCACTGAATATTATTAAACCAGAAGAATTATTTATAAGAAGCATTTATAAAAAAGATAAGGGAAAAAGAGAAAAGAACACATTACAAGAAGTTTTATGTGCTTCTACCTACATATAGGACGGAGGTTTCCTCAAGTACTAAAAGCCGCCAGGGTCATTATAAGATTTTTTACATCTTTTCTTATAACCTTCAGGTTACGATAGCTCTTTTTTTCTTTCAAAAAAAAAAAATAAAAAATAAAAAATCTTACATCTTTGAACATAATATATCTAACTTATCCAATACCTATTCTTCTTCGATCTAGTTCAAGTATTTGCAAAAATGATTGGTCCAAGCATACTGCAATTCAGGTTGATTACAATGACCAATCAACACAAACCTAGCCCATTTAAGCCATGGATATAAGCTCAACTTTTTGTCTTTTCGGGAACCAAGTTGATACTTTCTCAATTGACACTGTCCAGCGTTCAATGAAACAAACACAAGCATCATACTCTACCATCATCAGTCTGCATAGTAATCACAAATTAGATGATGGAGAACACATAATCACCATAACTACTTAGATAAATATTTGTTTCTAAACATATTTACAAGAGATATTGCATAACCAAATACTAAACTTCTCCAAATTTGACTATCCACACTTCCTTGAGCAACATGAGACTCAATCTAGTTTTGTCGAGATGCTTCTCCGGCGAGCATTAGCCAAGTTGTTCACCTTGGTTTTGGCAGAGATGGCATTTCTTCCAGCTATTGGAGTAGCAGGCCATGCACCTGAATTCACTGCCATGTCTTTCAAGTGCAGTAGTGCTTCAAGAATCTCAACCACTGCTGACATTCTCGGACGGTCCTTCGGATTAGAGCTGATACATTGTGATGTCAAGGAGGCAACCTCTCTTGCCCCCTTGACAGAGAATTGGCCACCAAGTTTGGGGTCCATGATGCAACGAAGTTTCCGGCTGCTTGTCAAGTAGGGTTTAGCCCAATCCACCAGCTTTTCTTCACTCTTTGGTCTAGTTTTGTCCATGGCCCTCCTTCCAGTTATCAGCTCCAACAACACCACACCATAGCTATAGACATCACTCTTGGTTGTCAAGTGTCCTACACCAAGTCATATCAAATAAGCTCCAAAAAATAATCTAAGAATATTCAGAGTATTATTTGCTTGCATATGAATTGACTCAGAGTTCTTTAGATACACAATACAACTTCATATAGGTTGGTTAGTTGATTGTGTTTAGATGTGTGTGCCAGAGTTATTGTCTAAAGTTGCATCATTATTTTATTTAAGAAGAGATTGTGTTCGAACCTTGGAAATGTTTCTCTACTATTTGGCACAGGAGGGGAGTTGCCTCAGTAGCATATTTGTCAGATGGATTTGAATTTGTTTCCTCTGCTCTAAGAAGATTGTTAGGCGGATTTGATTGGTTAGAAGACTAGTCCAATTTAGACTAATCATGATCAAAAAAACCTGGTCTACCTTTGGGGTCACTTCTACTCTTGTTATTTTTCTCTCCTCAATGTTTCAAATCCTTTTGTGATGTAAGAATGTCAGCTCGTTTGCTTTTTATCAAATCAAAGCAATTGCCTCCTACTTTTTGTTTTTTTTTGGATCACTACTTCCTTTCTAATTATTCTTTTCACATGTTCTAGTTCTATACAACTTAGGAGAAGTTTATGTTATAATCTGAAAAAGTCTTGGCATTTTCTAAGTACTTTTAGAACTCAGGCAGTAGCTACCTGAGATGATTAGAGGATACTTTTCATAGCAATCCAAAAGCAATGTTGAATTCATTGAACTAATTCTTGGTGACTTTTCTCAGCAAAATATCAGAACACCAGATGGATTTCCCTCATAGCGGCCATTTAACTATTGATCAATTCTTAATAACGGTAAGTTTTTACCTGTCATGACATATTCTGGTGCTGCATAGCCATGAGTTCCCATTACCCTAGTTGTTACATGTGTGTCCTCACCCTCTGGACCCATCTTGGCAAGCCCAAAATCAGAGAGCTTAGCAGTAAAATCCTAAATCAAATGACCAAGTTAATTATTTAAACTTATATAGGAGGAGGGTAAACAAACAACTTAGATCACTAGAATTATGGTTGATCCTTTGGAACTAAATCAGGTAGGTTCATAATTGACCAAAAGGAAGGAAGAGGCTTAGTGTGAGTTACAGACAGAATCCAGCAGGATGTTAGAGGTCTTGAAGTCGCGATAAATCACAGGCTTCTCGGAACCATGCAGGAAGGCGAGACCCTTTGCAGCTCCGATAGCAATCTTCAGCCTCGTTCCCCATGACAGTGTCATCGATATCCCTATGATCAGAAATTACAAGCAATTCCAACCTCCAATTACCAGAAGAAGAACTATTCAATGTACATAAAGAGAGCTATATATATAACCGTGGGCATTCCTATGGCCAGAAAAGACTTGCAACTCCAACTTCTAATCATTGAAAAAGTATAGAATGCACATGAATAGAGATACTAAATCATTTTCAAATGAACATAACCAAGATGACTGTATGCTAAAATTATGGAAGCAAACTAGAAGTCATTAGTAGAAGTCTAGAGTCTAGAGTTAATGATAAGTCATTGAAATATTGTAAATAAGAAAGCATGTGGAAGTTTTGTAGTCTCTGAAAAGGTCATAATAAATGAAGTTCAAATGCTCGAGAGTAAGTTTAGGAAGTTCAATACATGCTTATAGAGATTCATTTCTTGTAATCACTGAAACAAGTAGTATTCTAAGTGTCTTCAAAGCAGTTCCATTGCAATCTTCTTTGTTTGAGTGTTTGTTTTTTCTCTAACTTCTTCTTCTTGCTATTTTTATTGACTGCTTTTACTATGATTTTGGACATATAGTCTATGGTATCTAGCTATGCTTTAAAAGTGGTCATACTCTTCACACTACTAGTCTCAATTCAAAATTTTTGTAGGGAAGAAGATGGGGAGGGCTTACTCTTGAATAGATGGTTTTCGAGGCTGCCACGAGGCATGAATTCATACACGAGGAGGCGTTCCTCATCCTCACAGCAGTAGCCAATGAGTTTCACCAGGTGTGGGTGCCTGAATTGTCCCAGGAATATCACCTCTGCCTGTTTACAAGAAGATGGCAGAAAGCCAAAAACAAAGGTAAAGCAATAAGGTTCTTTGTGTTTTTGCTCAAGTCTCAACATCAAGGAAAAGAGAAGAAAAGAAATGAAGTCTACAAATATACTTTTCGTCATCAAGCTTTTACTGATTCATTTTTATCAAACTTTCGGTTGCTATAGTTTAATCCTTCATATTTTAAGAATATTGCATTTCTAATGCCTATTACATAGGATTAGTTAAAGTTGATGGAATAGCTGATGTGTCACCTTAATATGGATTGATTGATAGAGCAACACATCAGCTATTCCATCAATTTTAACTGAATCCATATAACAGCATATCAGGAATACAACATTCTTAAAATATGAGGGATTAAAATATAACAACTGAAAGTTTGAGAACCGAAATGAATTTTGATTGAAGGTTTGAGGATCAAAAAGTATATTTTAACATTGAGATTTAAAGATAACCATTAATTATATAAATAGCAAAAGTTATCTCACTTTTATACATTGATAACCTAATCTTTTGCATTACTCAGAAAAATATTTTCTTATTTGGTCATTAACTAATTGTAATATCTCATGCATGCATGTACAGCTTTAAGTTGGATGAAAAAAGAATAATTTTCAGATTTATAATTCAAGTTCATCTGCTATCAATTAATTTGCATTCGAACTTTTAAGGGCTACAAAGATAAGATTCGCTATAGGTTTTTGGATAGCAAATGGATTTGGAGCATTACAATTATGATCATAAAAAAGCTTTTGAGAATTATAATAATGAATAAGGACTATTATAAAATAGCAGTTTTAAGTAAAACGAGTGTTGCAACCACTCCAATCTTGTTTGTCCGGGAGCCATCTTTTACTCATTTAATATTTTTTTTTTTTTTGTCAGAAACTGGATCATCTTTTATGAACCAAAATAATTTATTAATACTGCCCTTACCCTCCTAGCATTGAGATAGAGACTTAAATCACTAGAGTCATTCATTCATTCAGCTATAACAATAATAATAACATTAATAATAATAATAATAATGATAATAATAATAAAGAAAGAGGGCAGTCTCGGTACCAGCCATTCTCTGTGCCCCTGAAGTCCCTCTACGTCCAATAGCTTCACTGCAACAGCCTGAGCCTTTAGCCCCGGCCGCATCTTATCATCGATATACCCCTTGTGGACCGTGCCAAATCCTCCCTCCCCGAGGAGGTAATTGCTCGAGAAGTCATGGGTTATGGCCCTCAACTCGCTGAGCTGAAACGCGTACAACCCCGCGCCGAACGACTGCGCGAACTCCTCGTTGAATCGAGCCGACGGCGAGCTGCTGCTGAGGTCCGAGGACGAGAGGCGGCGGAACGCAGTCAGCTCCGCCACCTTCTTCGAGAACTGCGACCGCGACGGCCGACACCGGCTCAGGTTCCCCAATACTACGTGGTCCTTCACGGTGCAGCACTTGGCGGCCATGAAGGGCATCCATGGTCTCGGCATGATTAGATTGGGCTGGATTGGATTGGATTGGATTGCGAGGAGACGAAGAAAAAAGACAGAGGAGGAATAGAGATAGAGATAGAGATAGAGATAGAGATAGAGTTAGAGTTAAGAGTTAGAGTTAGAGAGAGAGAGAGAGGAGGGGTTGGAGTGGGGTTCGGATTGCATGGCATAGAATGGCACTAAAAAGGCTAAGAAGTCTGACATTCTTTCCAACCACTTCAACCACTCCTCCACAATGGATCCTGGAGGATCCTTCTTTCCTTTTTAATTTATTTATTTATTTTTTTCAATTACTTTCGCCATTTTGTTGTGCTTGCGTACCGGGTGGCGTGTTATGGGCAACACTACTGCTAGGCAACGCCAGCCGCTTCTAGACTACCACTTTGGTGACTTGCCTGCATGCTGTGTGGTTTTAGTTAGACCTAGTTGCATGGCTAAGAGCTTGATCCAAGCCTGGCCCGAATTAGCACTAGGGTGTAAGATTTGAACTTAGATCCAACTTATTATTATTTCTCTCACTCAAGGTTTAATTTTTGACATGTTAATATGCGGATCGAGTCTTTTAGATCTGGACCCATGATCTATGCATATGGACAGGTAGTTGCTAGTGATTTAATTGTAACCATTCACGCTATCTGCATAACTTCTTTCGGTGGCAAAAATTGAGAAGTAAATATAAGAAATACTTCATGTGTTTTTTTTAGAATTCTCCTCATCTTTTTTTTCTTTGCATTCTTTTTAGGATTGCCATCATTGTTGCCATTGGATTTGTGAGCATGAGATACTTTAGTACTCGTTTTTTCAACTCTGAATGAGTTTGGAGCGTGCGTGAAAGAAAGAGAATTCGATACAGTTGCCAATTCAGAGTTTAACATCGACAGACTCATAATAACAACCATAGATTCAAAATCCTCAAAGAGGCAAATCGAATACCCATTGCTTGTTGTATGTTATTGTTTTATGACGCGATGAAAACCTTGAAAGTTTGGTCTAACTTTGGTAAGTCAAAGCAAGTTCACTCAGGCTAGGTCCAACCTCATGGGTTAATGGCCAATTCGGTCATAAAGCGCATCCAATTTGGGACACATGCCTAATCATGAAGGTCAACTTTTTGTTGGAGTTAGGTCATGGTTAAATCCAAATTTAGGCTTCGATTTAATCCAAACCTGAATTGCATCGAGTCTATTTCATCATATTTTATCCAACCTAATAGGTGATTAATTGGATCTTTCCATTCTGAATCTATGGAGTAATTTTCTTGTCACTAACTTTACCAATCAGTCACTTGTGGCAAAACTAGTGCACAAAAGACTAGTCAAGTTCAATCCGATCAAATTAGCTTTGGTTCTTTGGACCCAAATGTGGCCATTTTTGCAATGGTTTTTAGGCCTAGAACCCCTATGGAATAAGTATCTTTAGGCACTGACTTGTTAGAGAACCCAATAACAAATCTATCTAAGCTACATCAGACCTTAAAACGGGAGTGGGTGGAAATGGGTGTGACGTATAATTAGTAGGACCATCCTCCTGCTCCTCTTATGGTTTAATGACCTATAGGTTTGGCTAAGTACTTGGAAGGACTGTGCTAAGCTACTACAAAATAGATTATCCTCTGCATTAGAAACCGGATTAAGAAATAGTTTTTTTTTGATAAAATAAGTCCAAGGCTTGCATAGTTACAATACTCTGTGGACTAATTCCTTTAATGGAGTAGGGCAAAGCTACTTTGGGCTAGCCCACTACTTATGGTCTAAGTGTTTTTTAAACTCATGCTCCAAGCAACATATATTTGTTCTCTTGCTAGGCATGGCATAATCTTTGAAACGATAGCATGGCTTTTCTAAACAACTAAAGTAGATTTTTTTTTTTTTCTTAATTGTGAGTCTGTGGGCTTGGGCACTTGCTGCTCCACCAGCATTGAAACTAGCAACAAACAAGCGTTCATGTCTGTTGGTGGCTTAGTGCAGTGTTCGTCACTTGCATGGGGGATGCTTGGATCCTCTTTTGCTTTGGAGCTCATTTGGAGTTGGAGCTAAGCCACTTAACTACACTGAGACTGACTGGTTTGGGACTAAAAATTGGTGGTTAGATCTAAACTTGTTGAAGTTTAAGGAAGTTCACTTAGTTGGAGCTACTTTTATTTCTAAGGTATGCTAAACTGGTTGATAATCCTCCATGAGCAACCTTGAAATTATAAGCATGACCTCCGGTGCCAAATGAGCCCAGCTCGGGAGAAGCTCAATTACACAAAGTAGAACAAGTAACACAAACTTTAAATTGATTTCAAGCCAAGTCAAAAATAGGTTCAATTCAATAGAACTTTAATATATATATGAATTATATAAGATAAATCTTGAATGTATAAATTATATATAATAAATTAGTGAATTAAAGTTTTAATTTTTATATTTTTAATTATCTAGAATAATAAAATATTAATTTAGATCTAAAACAAATTTTAAACCAAAACTTGAAATAAAGAATTAAATTTGTAGTTAAGCTTGAACCATGCTTAATTTATTCTTGAGTTAAATTTATTTGAGATTGTTAGGTTGAACAAGTTCGGTTCAATTCAAAATTAAGATTAAAATAATGATAAATAAATCAAGCTTCATCTTGAAATTTAAGCTTAGAGTTTATATTCAAACCCAGCTAATTGGATCCAAGCTTGTTTGAACCCGCTCTACTATAACACTGACCATAGTATGTAGAGATGGCAATGGAACAAATTTAGAGCAGAAGATACATTCTCGAGGTTTGAAAAAACCAAAGAATATTCTTAGGGTAGGATTTTTAAAATATTTTTAAATATTTAAAAAACTTAAAATATTAAAAAATATAGATTCGGTGCAAGTTAGAGGTGGGTTTCGGGGTGGGAAGCATATATGCCCACCCCTCCCTAACCTCGACCACAAGGTTTTTAATTTTTTCTTAAAAAACACCCTAAGCCTGATTAAAGCCTAAAGACCCCACCCCACAAGGTTCCTATCAGATCAAGGTAACATTGCTGTCCTTACTCTTTTCTAAAATTTTGAAAGCCATCAGATTACTTCTTTGAGTGTGATTAAATGATTATTAACCCTATACTTGTGCTCTGTCATTTCAGGTTCAATACCATCAGCAGGGACTTTTTCTTCGTAGCAACACTTAGCTTGTTTTTATGGCTAGGTTTTCCTCTACCCCTAACCTCATTGATCTTTCATGGTATATGTTAACACATTCTGAGTTAATTATGCTCAATCTCAATTCGATCTCAATTTAGTGCACTGTGAGTGTCATCAATCAATCATGTGGTTAAGTTAGCCAAATCAAGAAAGATGTTTTGTCATTCTATCAAGCGTAAAGTTTTACTATCAAAATTTTGCTTGAGATGAGGGTTCTTGCAACGCCCCAAGCTCACTTACTAATCCAATTAAATTACGTAGTCCAAAAACTCGAGTAAAAGTTAATTGGTAACAGATAAATTTGAATTATAAGTACATAAAACTATTCTTTTCCATCTGATGTAGAATTATTTTTGAAGTATTATAGTTCTATTAAAGATGAAATTGCCGATTTGGTGTAGCATTTTTCTATAGGCTTCTTAATCTTTGCCTCTAAATTTGAACTGAGATGAAATGCTAATTTGTCGTAGCCCTTGAATGGAAGGCTGTGACACCCATTGATGTTGACCTTATCTGCCCAACTGCCAGAAAACATCACTGGAAAATATGAACCATTTATTCACAAAACTGAGTCCGTGCCTCTGTGATACATTAGGTGGTGTAAAAAGTGAAATGGTCAGGGTTGAAACATCTATCTTGAAGTGTGCAATTATATGTATTACTCTACTTGGTACCTGAAAGTTCTTTGATCACATGACATCCAACTGCTATTAAAACATCTGTAATTCCTCTTTGTTATTGGCTGTATGCTATTTGATTTTAATCTATCCCTTTTGATCAGGAATGGCTCTTTGGGGAGATACTGTAGCCTATGGTTATAATTCACCCATGACTTCCTTAAAGGAATTAGTATTTGGACCATGATATGGATACTGCTGATGGCATACCTGCAACATTATATGTATCACTGCTAGTCATTGTTTTTGCCAGATTGGGTCCAATACTTCAAGTTGATGTTGGGAGCATGCTATCAGATTCCAGCCTTATAGTTACTCTGTGGTAAGCTGCACAGGGCCAACAATATTGGAGACCCTATGTTGAGTGATAGTTCATAGTGTCATTTGCTTCTGCTGCAGTTATTTACCAATAAAACTGCTTGCTTCACCATGAAAATTGAAAATTAATTAATAAAACATGTTGTAGTATAGTAATTTAACAAGTTATTACTACTTCATGAATGATTATTTTCAAACAATGTGCACTTCATGAAGCTGGTCTTATCCTTGGTTGGTTTTGTTTTTGACTATCTATTAGACATTCTAGTAGTGATTGTTTAATTTTATGGTGTAAATATTTTGGAATTGAAGAGGCTTCCATTTTTTCTTGGATCGGGAATATGATATTTACAATGCAAGGAAGAATAATAGAAGTCTCAATAATTGATATAATAATTCAGAAAACTGAGAAATATGTATATCTGACATTAGCGAGAGCAGCTGCATGCACCCTTAGATCATAAATTAATACTTTCAAGGGAATCTTATGTGGTATTTGTAGAAATAATGGAGTTCCCAAAAAAATTCAAGGGTTTGAAAGCCATTTTGTCTTGTATTCAAGGTGGGAGTGAGATGTAATAATATCTGAGATGCATATAGGTTTTGTATCAAGGAATAACCTGATATGTATGCATAGGTAAAGATATTATATTGAGAGAATGTGTACTATTTCAGCTATAGTATTTCCTATGAAAACATTTCAGTTTTCTATTTTGGATATGGATATGGATATGGCAGGGGAGGGACATGGGCTATTGGAATGTACTTTCCCTCAATTCGAGCTACTTGAAGCATCAATGGAACCTAACTCTAGGGGTATTCCTACAACTGATACTGTTAAGAAGAGCCGGAGGTGGCTCTATGGGCCATGGATCCAAGCATGTAGCTATCGTTCAAGGGAGCAGAGGATGATGAAGCGAAATGTGGAGAGAGGCCTGGTGCTGAGTCGACTCAAAACAGAGTCCCTACTGACCAGGGTCACAGCCGAGCTGATGAGTCAACTCGGGCGGATATGGAGGATGGCTGGACTACTGTTACAAAAAGGAAAAAATCCAGCAGTGGGTGGGAGGCGGTTACCTAGTCCGGTTGATCATGATCCTCTTAAAATGGAGGTTGGGCTAGCTTCAATCTCTGATTACCATGGTGTGTGACCCTTTTTTTTCCCACTTTTTATGTGCTTGTTGATGATTTTAATGACATTCAAAACTTCTATCAGATTAGCAAGTGGGTAAAAGGCCATTAACTTTAAGTTCAGCAAAAGCCATGGCATCTTCTAAGAAACATAAAGTAAATGCAGGGAACATCAATAGATGTCTGACTACAGTGGAATTTTCCATTGACATAATACTTTGTCCTACGTCAATCCACTCTAATGTTCTTCTTGGATACCTTTCGGTCCAAGCGAAGAGTTTATGTATTGTCATTTTGTGAAGAGCTTAGACTCTTTCATCTCTCCACTTTAACTGCCAGGAATATTCATTTCTTTAAAAGTTAAACTTGCATTTATATTCTTTAAGTCACAGATATTTTTCCTTGGAGTTGCTTCAATATCTTATTTTATTTTTCTGTAATCACACTATTCTTCATAGTGTTATCCTATAGTTTGCTGAAGGTTCATTCACTGAATGATTCTCCAAAGTATTCCCTAGCAATTATATTACTAACAAATATACCACAATCAATCAGTCATAAAAGCATCACCTATGACTTATTAGTGCACAACTCCTGGTTTATTGGATTGATTAAGAATGCTAGTTGTTAATACTTATGTCTGGTGTTGTAAGCTGTCCACTATTTGTTGGTAGTGTACTGATGCATCTAAATTTCCCCTCTGCAAAATTGAAGTTTGGAAAAAATTCTTCGATTTTAATCTGAGCTAAATTTGTCTGGAATGATGTGCTTTAAACTGTAATTCCTAGAGGTTCTTATTTACATCTTTTTCTAAACTCCTCAAGAGGGAATTTTGCTTGCCCACTCCTGTTTCTCCCATACATCTTCTGGTGTAGCTGGTTCATTAATCAAACCATAATGGCATGTCTTTCTGAAAATTTATAACCCTTCCAGGTGCCAAATGCCAGTTTTCAATTTCGAACCCATCAAGGGAGATGCCCAGCATTTCTCACCATCTTCTGGTTTTCAGACATTAGCAGTGACATCTATTTCCATGATCTAGTTTCCAGACCATCTATATACAGCTGATCATAAAACATGCATTGGATTTTCTTCGCATGGAATTTGCTTGTATTTTGGAGATGAACTTTCACCTTGAAATAATATAATAAGGTGATAAAAATCAGTCTGCATCCAAGGGGCAGATGGAGAGTGGATGGACTGGTCGGTCATGTAGTCTTATTGGTTGTATTCTTGATATTGGAACTTAAGAAACACTTGTGAATGGAAATAGGCTATTAGAAACCAGGAGAGAGAATTCTATTTACATATGTTTATTTTTTTCAAAGAGCAGAGAATTCCAATATATGTGGCATTTTGCATTATAGACATTCATGCAAGCAAGTTTGCTTCACTAGGTATATGTATACCATAGTTGAGCAAATCAAGCATTCATATTACCAATGGCACTTCTAATCCAAGTTGCCTTATTTCTATGATCTTAAACTGACAAAATAAAAGAACAAAAAAATAAAAGTCTATCACTTGGACTTTTCTTCTTCAGACAGCAACTAATCAATTGTGGAAGTATCAATTCTTGCTGAAGCCTGCGTCACCTACTTGACCACCTCCTCTGCCTCTCGGCTCGCCTTTTTCTCCTCCTTGAGTGCCTTCTTCAAGTTTCTCTTCTGTTCTTTCAAGGAAAAGGTACTCAAATCCGCAAGGATATCTTCATTTTCATTGCTCCCACAGTGTCTCTGGTCGAGCCTCGAGCCTTGGACTTCACTGCTATTGCTCTTCATGTTTGATTCCCTTTTAGTAGAAGATCCAAAGCAGCATGTCCATCGTTGAGGGGAAGGAGATTCACTGGAGTGATTCCTGGCCATGATCCCAGACTTTGTAGTTCATTTTCTGTGAGGATTAGCTCTTGGAATGAATCTAGTTTAGGATGAAGTCAATGGATTGGAAGAGATGATGGTTGAATGGTCTCTTTCTGATGAGGTGGTGATAGGAGAAGCATGCAGCTGTGAGATTGGACGAGAGGAACAAAACAAAGAGGAAAAGTTTTTGAGTTGGGGACCCCATGGAAGCTGTAGTCTTTTTGACTTTTGACTCTCTGTTCCCAAAGGAAAACAGAGCAACGGTGATCGCCGCAGCCAATGCTAGAATCACAAAACCCCAGGTTAGCTTATGCAATAAGGAAGGAAATGACAGGATTACCTGCCGGAAGAAGGTTGCCGGCGAGGAAAGATCGTCGACGAAAGATCACTGCCAAAGGCCTCTAACAAAGTTGCCGAGTGAACGAAGAAATCGGCGGTGAACATCCGGCGACGGATGGTTACAGAGGGAACGGAAGAGATGGGGTGCTGCTGGTGGAAAGAAGAGGGGAAGGAGAGCAATAAATTTCCCCCTTGCTGGCTGGTGACTAGCGGAGGAGGTGACAGAATATCCTCCTCCTCCTCCTCCTCCTCCTCCTCCGGCTAAGTTGGTAATGCCGCCATGATCACGGTGCTACAGTATGCCTATTATGTTGGACATTTAGCTTCGACCATTCACCAGAATCTCGCATGGATTGGGGCGAGGCAACGGGCATTAGATATCTGGTAGCGTTCGATTGGCATGAGCTGGCGCTTAGATTAGAAAGCTGATTGAACGCTAACCAAAGATTTTGCTATCACGGAACAAAAGAAGGAATATAAAAGAATAACGGGAGATTAGCATTTGGAAGGCAAGAGCGATGCTAAACAAAATTTTTCTGCTGATTTTTGGGCAAGATTAGGAATATTTCGGTGCAAAATTGGGAGAATTGTTTTGGTTGGCAGCGGAAATTATGGCTCCGTATAGCCTTGATTTCATTTGTTTCAGAAAAGAAACAGAGGAGCTAATGAAGAACTACGTTACGGCAAAGCAGAACAACAAAAGCTTTTTTTTTTTTTTTTTTTTTTTTCAACGTAGGGGAATGGAGAAGGTTCAAGCGTTTCATGCCATGGGGTCTTGGAGCTGCACGATCATTACACTGGCATCGCGGGCGTTACACCCTAACCCTGCCTTATTATCATATTTTTTATTTTTTAAAAAAATATTTTTTATTATTATTTTTTTTATTAAATTTATGATTAGATCATATGAAATATATAAAAATCATGATGATTTAGAAAGGTTCCGAAGCAAGGAATATATATATATATATATATATATATATAAAAGTTTTGCTCCTGCTCCAATAAAATTTATCTCAAACTTGGTCAATGACTCTGCTTTCATCGGAGTGACTTTCCATCGAATTGGGATAAAATTGCCATCGATAACCTCTTTCCTTCTCTCTTCCTCTCCTCCTCTGGTCTCTATCCTCTTTTTTCTTCTTCTCCTCCCATACTTTTGCACTCCACTTCCCTCCTTTCAGCCCTCTCCAAGGCCCATGCCGATGCCTGGAACCTCCTCCTCGGCTGCCTCGTCCACCGTACCACCGCTTCCATCCATGCCTTGTTCTTTCGATTAAGCTTTTCATTAACAAAAAAAAAAAAAAAAATTTAGCGACCAAAAACGTAGCATTGGACAAGGATGTGTCTTTAAAGTTATTTGTATGAAATTTTGAATATTGGTTTATAGGTAGTATAGATATTTCATTTGCATGATTATTAAATAGAATAGATATGGGTACATGTTGGTATTAAAGTAAGTTAGAAAAGAGTCTACAAATATTTTTAAAAATTGTTAAGCTGATTGAATTATTTACTTTGAGAAGAATTAAATATTTCTAAACATTCAAAATATATTTATAAAAATAGATGAGATGAGATATTATTCTTATATAAGTACAAAACTATGCGGTGATTATGTAAAGTTTTTTATTTTTTTCATTACATTTAAAAGATTAACACTAATGTCACATCAAAGTCATAATCAAGAATTATATGAATGCATAATTTACGAATGATCCTTTGATGCGAAAGATAGGACATCTTAATATATTATAATGACTAGTAAATTTGGCAGCCATACTCACATAACAATTATAGTATTTTAAATTATATCTATAGTCAAAAGCATATTGATTAATAGAACTCAAATGTAAGTGAGGGTTTTGATTTTTATGGTACTATGCTTGTATTAAAACAAAGATAAGATCAATCCATTATTTATATTTTAAAAAAATTAATTGAGCTTGCAAAATTATAATAGTTAAACATCAATTAAGCTCAAGCAATTTGCGTACTAAATACTTCTAATTTTATTTGCAATCCCTTCTAAATTACAATTTGCACAAATATCGTTTAGATGTGATTTTTTTGGAAACATAAAATACCCCTATAGTTAAAGCAATCATCTTGGAATTATATTTGTGCAATTGATATTTTAATTTTAACTTATTTACAAAAATGACATCTATTTTTTTTCAAAAAAATTAGTCTAAATGTCTAATAATTGAGGAACAATTGCTGCTCAAGGTTATTACTGTCATTTTACCATAAATGGGCTAATTTTAGCACTATTCAAACAAATAGTTAGTATTAGAGCTTTTGTGTGAAAAAAAAGATAAAGCACTTATGCAAAAATTATAAATTTTAAATAACACATAAGCGATAAAAATTTTAATTATTATTTAGTAACTAAAATAAAAATAAAATATACTTTAAGCCCTCAAACTTTCATTCAAAATTTATTTTAATTTTTAAATTTTTAATTATTATAGTATAGTCTAATATTGCATTACTAATGATCTATCATAAAGATCAATTGAAAAATAGCACATTAGTTGTTCTATCAATTTTAATTAATTTTATATAATAAAATAATAAAAATAAAAATATTTTTAAAATATAAAAAATTAAATTGTAATAATTAATTATTTGAATACTAAAATAAATTTTAAATAAAAGTTTGAGGACCAGAAGCATATTTTTCAGTAACAATGTTAAGTAACGACCGTTATTCTCCGTTCTTACCGTCCGTCCTAAAACGTTATAAAACAAAACGGACTTGAAGCTCCGCTTTCTTGCAGAAGACGAACGGCGAGAAGAGGGTAAAGGAGAAAAAATTAAAAGAAAACACAATAACCCTTGATTTCGAATTCCCGGGGGAAGTCTCTAAAAATTAGGGTTAGGGTTCAGAGATTTGGGGGAAGATGATGCGGGGAGGAAGCGCAGAGGGTATGGGGATGATGGGGCCGGGCGTGCCGCTGCGGGTGAACCCGGCGGCGGAGTCGGCGGGGACGAGCGGCGGCGGAAGAGTGAAGGAGGAGAGGATGCCCCAGTGGAGCCCGGAGGAGACGAGGGATCTCATCGCGATAAGGGGAGATCTGGAGAGGGAGTTCAACGTGACGAGGCGCAGCAAGACGATGTGGGAGGTGGTCGCTGTCCGGATGAAGGAGAAGGGCCACCGCCGCTCGTCGGAGCAGTGCAAGTGCAAGTGGAAGAACCTCGTCAATCGTTACAAGGTTCGGTGCCGCATTATTTCTATTGGCTTCCGATTTTGTCTTGTTGAGCTTAATTTTTCAAAGTTAATTCCTTCTTTCTGTTAGGGATTCGATCTTTATTCGGATTTCAGATTGATTTGCTGGTTTTTCTCAAGAAAAATTGGTTTTTTTTTTTTTTTCTCTTTTTGGGACTGTTAGCATTTCGATCGCTCATTGGGCCTGTTCTAGCAAAGCTTTCTCGAAGTTAATTCAACTGGGATTTCAGGTCTATTAAACAGAAAGGGAATTTTGTTAATGGTTAGAATAGTGTTGTGAAACTATTTTTAATATATCAAAATTTCTCTGAAGCAGTAAAATTAGATCTATTCAAGAGTGCATGGCAATGTAGCATGGATTGTTTTGTTTGAACAAAGTTATATTTTGAAGGTGTATACGAGGAGGCCTTGTATTGCCAATTGAATGAAAGTTTTCTATTTATATATTCCAGACTGAAGCTATAAACTCAGTATCAGGTGATAAATTTGGTGCAAAAATGTAAATCTCATTGTTGGAGATTATAAATTGGAAATGCCCAAAAGTTCCCATGGGAGGCAATGCCATGGTATCTCCAATTCACAGGATAAACTGATGTATGGTTCTTTTCTTCATCTGAGATTGTAATGTGCTTGATCATGATCAAGATTCAGCTTTATGCTCCAAATATACCATCATTTTGAACTGATTGTTTCATATCTTTTAAGCAATTTTGTTTGTCCAAGTCCTGCTGAATCAGTCGTCAATACTCTATGAATAGGACTGCTAAGGGAACAGTGTAAACTGTAAGATTTGTAAAATAACTGGGTTTTGTTTTTTTTTTTAATTTATCTCAAAGCATATGACTTTTTTTAGTCATCTCTAGATTGCTTTCAGATTCTGACTCCATGCTTAATAGAAAAATTTGAACTTCACAACATTGACTGTAAAAGATGAATTTTCAGCTATTCAGAGTTTCTTATCACATTTAGAAACTGTGGAATGTAATGTAATGCAATAAGCTTGGTCTTTCCACAGGGTAAAGAAACATCTGATCCAGACACTGGCAAACAATGCCCTTTCTTTGAAGAGCTGCATGCAGTCTTCGCAGAACGTGCAAGGAACATGCAGCGTGAACTCCTCGAGTCTGAATCAGGAGCCTCCCAATCCAAGAAGAAACTGAAGAGGCTAGGTGCAGATAGGTCCTCTGATGAAGTTTCAGAAGATGATAATGAAGATGATGAAGACAGTGATGGTGAGCGCCTTGCAAAGATGAGAAAGAGGAAAACCGAGAAAGGACAGCAGCAGCGGGCGACAGACAAGTCAGGAGCAATGACTAGCAGCATTTGCGATCTACTGCAGGACTTCCTGCAGCAGCAGCAGCGCATGGAGGTGCAGTGGCAGGAGATGATGGAACGACGGGCTCAGGAGCGGGTGGTGTTTGAACAGGAGTGGCGGCAGTCAATGGAGAAGCTGGAGAGGGAGAGGCTGATGCTGGAGCAGGCATGGTGGGAGAGGGAAGAGCAGAGGAGGATAAGGGAAGAAATGCGAGCTGAGAAGAGGGATGCACTCTTAACTACTCTCTTGAATAACCTCCTGCAGGAAGACTGGTGATAAGGAACTTGTTGCAGGTAGAGCTGGAGAGATGAAGAGTGGTGCTTGCATTCCATGGCATTGTGATCAGTTTGTATGGTTGTAAAATCGAACTGTATGCTTACTGAAAGGAACTATATGACAATCTACTAACATATAAAAAATTTTACAGATCATTAGTTCTGTATGCATCAAGGATTGCTTTTTGGAAGGATCATTGACATTAGATTTTAGACCTGAGAAATTGGGTGTTTATACAATCTATACATTATTTGGGTCTGTGATTATGTTTGTACAGCATGCCATGCTAGCAAAAGTGTAAACTGGCTTTTGCTTGCAGTGGAGAAATCTCAGTCCAGTCCAGTCATGTAGCATCAGATTGTTGAATGTATGTTTGCTGGCCATAGAATTAATGGAATGGCAGTTGTGGGATTCATTAACTTCCTTATGCATTCTATATCCAAAGTGGAATTTTTCTACGTCTGCTGTTTCAAGAACGTCAAGCAAATCATTCTTCAACACCATTTAGTGTTCCTGTGCTTCAGGATGATAAAGCCTTTTGTAGTCATAACGGAGATTAAGAATTCCATATTGTATCATAATTAACCATCAAAAACCTACCGTGCAGTTCAAGAAGTTGAACAATTGATTTTGGTTCCCCAGTTGTCCAGAGTGTGGTGAAAGAAAAGGTTCACTCTGGAAGAACATACATGGTTCGAGCACCAAATCATTGATCAGCAAACAAATCAGAAGAAAAGAGGGATCAATTTTGGTTGGAGTCTGCTGTGTCAGGTGCTGGAGCGCACTGCATAAGTTATTACATGTTATTATTGCGCATTGTCTCAGGTCTATTCATCATTTCGGAGCACCAGAGTTCCTTCCACTGAACTAGAACACAATGACTTGTACCAGATAAAACAGCATAAAGACAAACCACATGATATGTTCCAATCCTAGCTCAAGAACACATTATATACCGTTATGAAAGTATACACTGCCACAGGTGGGGTTTACAGCTGATGATTCTCTGAATATTACATAAGCTTTTGGGAGTGCAAAGGCAATTCCATTCATAAAGGAAAGTTATTCCTGAACAAATATCAACACAGTGTTGGTTTCTTCTCCAGAACAAAGAGGAAAAAAGAGAGACGGCCACCACTAGTGCACATGCTGGAGTTTGTTGCACTTCCTCATGAGCTGATGAACTAACTGCCTGATTCACTGGGAGGTTTCTCCTTGGGGTGCTTTGATCCGTAATGGTCCACAAGCTGATTTTGGTTTGCTAGTTGCACCTGGAAATATCAGTTTAGTTTGATAACAGCATGAAATTTTAGGGGAAAACATGAGGTGGTAAAAAGAGAAGACAGTAGAAGGGACATAGCATAAGCATCTTTATGCATTCATGAGAAGATATGGAATCTCTGTCTAATAGCATGCCTGCTAATGCCTGCAAGTATGGGATGTATCATAAGATGCGTGGTCTTATTACATTGCTACAGGAGTTTGAGATCATTCAACCGAGTGACATTAATAAGTATACAAACAAAATGAGAGAACACACACGCACACATATCAGTTCCACCTTATTGTGGTTGAGACGACTGTTTTAGCTATAACAAGGGCTCTTTTGTTGCTGGACAGAGAAATTTCTGGAGATGGGGATAAGATTGATACTGCAATAGCATTCTTGGTAATCTCAAGGACTCTCTTTTTTCCCCCCTAAGAAAAAGGTGGGTGGTATCACTTAGTATTTTAATAATGTGTATGCTAAAAGGCAAGGTTTTAAATCCCATAAGACAGGGCTTCCCGATTTTCTCATGGAATAGGACACCACCGTCCTACCCCATCCCGATGCTTGGGACAACAACCCATCCCGGCGTTCCATGAGACTTCCTGTCAGGACCTAAAACCCTACAAAAATGTACCAGCAAATCAAAATACAAAATACGTACATACTCCCAACCCAAGAAGCAATAGGATTTAAATCAAAATTACTTAATTGACTCCCATTTCATTTGATTTGGATCATGCACCACCCAGATGATCAAAATATTCATGGCAATTACCCATTTAGGTTGCATTCAAGTAAGATGACCTTGAACCATTCAACGCCAAGCAATTGAGCTGCTTCTAGATCAGCCTTGCCCAAAACTAAGAAATGCAAAAGTTATTAGTACCATCAAAATACTTGCTAGCATCCTAAGTACTAAAAGAGGTAGGATAACAAGATACTTTCAAACCAGACTGAAGTGAAATTCATGAACCCATCCATTGATAAAATGATCTATCAACTGAACAGTAACTAATGAGCAGCTGAAAATGGTGGCTGCAATGCAACTTGACTACCATGGGAAAAGGATAAAATCACTTCACTTCCAGGAGAGGTCAATATGTTTTTAGTCAATTAAAAACACTTCCTGGAGAGGTATTACATTACTACGTATGTGGTGATAAAAATTTAATGATAATGGATCATATGGCACGACATATATTTGGTGCATAAGAAAATGGTTCATGGACAAGAAATAACATCAATACAGTGAGTCCATGACTCTTATTTGTACAGGCCTACTGAAAGATGGAAACTGCAACCATCAGCGATTCTGTTGTCCATACTTCATCTGGGTTATGAAGGTATCATATTAAGGCTCCATCTCATTCTTCTGAGATTCCATTGTTTATATATTAGGTGGGTTAGGAAGAGTATCCTATTAAGGTTCATGCCTTTCCCTAGATGATTATTTGATGAGAACTACAGCAGTTGAATCAGCTCTTTGTTTGTCTTCCTGGAACCTAAGGAGAAAGATGCATCTATTAACATGAATGCTCCATCTTATCCAGGAGAATATAATCAGCTCTTTGTTTGTCTTCCTGGAACCTAAGGAGAAAGATGCATCAATTAACATGAATGCTCCATCTTATCCAGGAGAATATACGCAGCAAACTCTGTAACTTGGACATCAAGGGGATCAACAAACCATTCTCAAGAAGAGACTCCTATGAGTCATTTCCCATAAAATTGGCTGGGAATGGATCAATGGATCCAAAATTCTTGAGGAATCATTAAATGCTTGACATTGACGTTTTCAAGGGTGGATAACAGATAGTTCAACTCTCTTGTCCTTGTGACCTATGTCCACATCCTTGAAATTAAGGCTACTAAGCATGATATATCTACCCTCAAGGTCAAATGCATAGCTAGTACAAACATCTATTTGTTTTATGGGCATCCCCACAACCAAACTCTTGGACCACCGATGATCAAACTATTTTTCTTGAAAATCCTAGTTCAACATACATGGACAGCTTAGGAAGAGTAGTCGAACATAGAGGTGTTCTATTAAGTAATGATTACACCAATATACTATGATAAAATACTTAGGTGGTTGCAAATAAGACCTGTGGACCCAAAGCTGACCAAGATAATGTAGGCCTATGTGTCATGTACGGTTTCAAATCAGACCTATACAACTTTTCAGCCTTGTTTGGTTCTAGCAAAAGTGTACATGACCTGATCATATCATACATTAGTGCATGGGATTAATTTTTAATAGCCTGACCCAACATGGACATGTTTTACACCATAACTTACCCAGTATATGATGTATGGTTACTCTTATACCATTCATGTTCCTTATAAAATTTATTAATTACATTAGAAAGGGATGCTCTTTTTCAAGAGGACATGAAGGGAATTCAGGTTACCAAATATTGGTAAGAAATGGGAGTCTGATCTCAACCCAATGGGTATCTAATAAACATGATGAGTGTCAAGAAGGATGTCTTGATATACTTGGACCCAACCTCTAGGACCAATGGGTCTCATGAATTCTCTCCTGTGAGGACTTGGGACACCACCTGATTTTTGGTTAGTATGGTTGAGGTCAGAATTTAGACTTAACCACACCAATGGGTCAGGACCAGGTTAGAAGGTATGTAAACCTGATCTGACTCGATAGTACCCCTACTTGCATTTGAGACACCCCTACAGTGATAAAAATCTATGAAAAAAATATTTTACATACATGCATCTCATTGAATAGATTCTACGTCATGTCAATCCCTTTGTTATTCATTTATAAATTGATGATTAAATTGCAGCAATCAACATTTCTTCCTGGTCATACTACCAAACATATCATGAACTCTGCATCACTATTCAGCAAGGTCATCCATGACAAAGATTGTTAGCTCTCATGTGAAAAACATTTTTTCGCATCAATGACATAGCTTTCTCATGAGATACAATTTAAGGCATTTTCTGCCCATCTGGATGTATGGTTCTTGAAATAATATGAAATTGAAAATTTTTTCCTCTCAAACTCTATGTTCCTGAATCTAAGTATGCACTCACCAGACTACAATCCAACATTTTATTTCAATGTGTCCTCACCACCCTATAAAACAGGTCCCGTAACTCCTAACTCCTCTCCTCTCTTAAAAGCCAATAAATACAATAAGCTGCAATATGATAAAACATCGACACAACACCCCTCCCTGTCCCAAAGAAAAAAAGGTAAAGAAAATGAAAATGAAAAGAATTTCTAATTTGACCCTACATGTGGCTATATAATAACTCTTTAGGTCTATGATGATATCTTACACTAGGTTATTCAAGAAAGTAGAATTTTGCACGGTCATCATATAAGTTAAAGCACAATAAGATATACAAGTACAGCTTATGTAGATCCATTATGATAAGAACAAATAATAGATTATATGGAGTCCAAGTGCAAGGGTCTGTAAAAGGGCAGGTAGAGAAACACACAGGAGGGTTTTTTGTTGAATGCAGGAATTTCATATGCTTACTTAACACCTCTTAGGTTCTTCATTTTGCTTTTTCAAAAATTTAGTTATGCTGCCACCAAACTAAGGTCATAAAATATTTAGTATCAAATCCAGATGATTGAGCACCCTAGGGAGTCCAACTCTAAGGTGTTGTTAGAAGGCGATGGTGTGGAAAAGGAATATAAATCATGATTGTTTGGGTGAAAGAATTTCAGGAAGCTAATGTCATTAAATATTCATCATTTTCATCTTCTCCCTTCCCCTTTTATGAATTATAATAATTTTTCATGGCATTGGGAGTTGGGAGCCTTATCACAATGGGAAAATTTTCAAAAATCAACAAAAAGTTTGTAAGAAATTAGCAAAAATCTTGAAGATTAGAAAAATGATGAATAGAAGAATAGAACAGATGACATCAAAAAAATATCAATTATGATATAAGTATCAAAGAGTTTCATTACAATTCATGAAATATTGTGGATAAAGGCAATTAAATCATCATTGAATTGAGAAAAAAAATTTGATGAAGGATTTGAGAATAATTAGAGAATTCAACAAGCCTAACAGTGTACTTATTAAGAAATGTTGTGACCTATGGAGAATCATAACAATTTGGTATCAAATCTAAGGCCCTGAAAAAGCTGAATGACCAACTAGGAGTCACTACGGATAAAATCAACTGAAATCGCACATACTCAGTCAAATTTTGATAATGTAGCTCAGAAATAAAAATTCCTCAAGAAGCTTGGACCAATATCCATAGGATGACTCAAGAAAACATCCATCCATTCACTTTACCATGCAAATGCAAATAGGAATCAACCTTAAGCTTGTGTGTCCATCATTTGAAAGAATTTGAAAGCATACAATGTTGACGATTGAAACTTCTTTGGATGGCCAATTGCTTGCCAAGAAGTATTGTAAATATTAGAGAAAATTCTTCAGTCAACGTTTGAGCAAAAGCTATGGTGTGATGTTTTTATTGGAAAGAGCTCAAAATCTAAATCACATTCAAACCTACAAGTGGTTGCCACTGCTGGGGTCCCTAAACAGATATGCATGTTGTATAAGACAAACTTAGATCTAATGACATGCCAAATCCAGTAAATAACTTGAATAAACACACTGGAAGCATTTCGTTGTTCAAAGATAATTAGCAGCATCAAAGAACATTGAGAATCCCTTAATAATGGACCATCTGTACTACCTACCAACAGAGGATCTCCCATGATAAGAACAAGGCCATGACGACAGGTCAATATCTAAGGATGAAAAATGATGCAACACCTCATCTATTAGTGGTGGTTCTTTAGGCCAATTACATTACCCTACAGTTAACCTTTACATTCAAAACAAAGAAAGAAATTCTGATATAAAATGTGTGAATAATGATCAGAATGGGCATATGAGCCCTAAAGCCAGAACACACATCATACAAACCGTAAGAGGATTCAACTTTGATATGTAGAATTAGAGAAAAGTTTATATTCCTATCACACAAGCCACATGTACTTCCAGATGGATTCTAGAGCCAGAAGACATCAATCATATAACCACAAAAAGATCCAATTTCGAAATGCAATTTCCATTGATTTATAGATTTATTTTGGCTGGTCACCATGAACTTTAAAATTAGAGCAAAGATTATACTCCCATTGTAATGAAAGATTACACAGCCACGACAAGACAGTCATCTCATAAAGGCATCAGGATTCAAATTTGACTCACTTTTTTTGTTAAATTATGGATTTCATCTAATAGTTGATCATAAATATTATGTATTTGAATGAGGATTATATTCCCATAAGGTGAATTCAGAGCTAGAACATGGATTCTAAAGTCAGAACATTGCATAAAACACATCAAGGTTTGATTTTGAGATGCTATTTTTGCTGAATTATGGATTCATCTGGTGGGACACCATGAAATGTAGAGTTAGAGAAAAGACTATATTCCCATCATATAAACAAGCAGGTATTTTCGCATGAAGAAATCCACCACATAACCTTAAAAAGATTAAACTTTGATGTGCTATTTCTGCTTATTCATGGATTTAACCTAGTGGGTGACCATGATTTTAAAATTATAGCAAAAGACTATTCCACTATATAAAACGCAGGTATTTTACCCATATATTCTACAGGCACGAGAAGAGATCCATCATTCAGAACCCATTAAGATTCGATCTGACTCGCTTTTTCCTCTGAATCGTGGATTTAATCTCACAGACTATCATAAATATTAACCTTTGAACGACCATCACATTTCCATACAGGTGAACTCAGACCTCGGGCATGGATTCTAAATTTAGAACAGACATATCATACAAAAGCCATAAGACTCGATTTTGATGCGCTATTTCGAGTGAATCATGGATCTAATCTAACAGGAAATCATCAATTTTAGTTTTTGAACGAGGATGAAATTCCCATGGAGACGAATTCAGAGCGAGGGTTTGGAGGGATAGATGGATACCTTGCAGATGGGGCAGCTAACTTTGAGGCCGACGGCCCTGGCCTCGAGCTGGGATCCCTTTGGCTTCTGATTCCTCTCCGCATTCCTCTTCTGCGCCTCGATCTTCTGCTTCCCTCTCGTCATCTTCGCCTTCGGATCACTCCCTCGCCCTTCCTTCCCATCTTTTCTCTCCCTTATTTTATCTATATCATAAGTTTGGACGACACTCCCGAACCCGTGACCCAAAACTGACGTGTTCTCGTTTTTTCACTCCTGATACTCTCTCGCTCTCTCTCTCTCTCTCTCTCTCGGAAAATCGTTGGCAATTTTTAATTTATACTCGATTGAAACAATCATAGTTAAAATGAAATGTTATAGCGGCAATTTATAATATAATGAAGATTATTATTTTAAATTTATATTATTTTTTCGAAAAATAATACTAAAAAAAGAAAAAAAATCTTTTTGGTCCTTGGATTTATATTAAATAATATATGATTTTATAAAAAGTTAATTTTCACATTGTGACAAATTAAATATATGGTATATATATTGTGTCTTGTAATTTAAGATGGTAATGATGAGTTTATAAAGTATATTTAATATGATTTGCATTATGTTTCAAAACATCATTTATTTTCATACATTGATTAAATTAAATGAATGCACTCTTGATCTATAATAAAAAGTGAGATGCATGAAAATAATAAAATTATTTAATATTATATTAGTTTTTATTTTTTTTAATTCTAAAAAAAAGATAAAAAATTATCTTTCTAAAGAAAGAAAGAAAAAAAAAAAATCCTATACCAAGCAGTAAAAAATTATAGAAGTAACTCTTCACCTTCTTTTGGCCTCTTACTAAATGCACTCATATTAATATTAACAGCTTCAAACCAACCATGATTTGTTGAAAAGTAGTTATGGAGTGGGACTTTTATTGTGCCATGCTTTTTATTCTTTTATTTTTATTCCTTTCCATTCAAATTGCATCGGTTTTTTTTTTTTTTTTTTACTAAAGTAAATCACAATCATTCAAACTTAACGCTATCAAACAAGAAAGTTGACTCAAATTTAACTCAAGATTGGCTTGTTTGATTAATAAAGGCTCTCCCATTTCTAGGGTCTTAAATATTTGTATAATCTCGTATTATTTACTAATTGTGTATAGTTACTTTCTAGTTTTAGTTTTAGTATTAAGTGCAAATAATTTTTATTTGAAGAGATATAGTGGCCGTTAGATCTAAATCTAATGGCTAAGCAATGGTAGCATTAGATCACGAAGCTTATGTCTCTCCATGTTGAAAGGTATGCTACCAATCCAGATACATAGAATACACGTCTAAAAATCAATAATAAATAAGACAAAACCATGAAATTATTAAATTATATTAAAATATAACTTTAAAAAAATAAATAATAAATAATGAAACCAATGCGTGGAATTTAAAATAAGGGAAGAATTTGGAGGAGCGAGGACTTTGATGGATAAGAGTATACTTCCAATTATTTTAAAATTGCCATGCAAGATTGATGTTTGGTGTTGGAAGTCATTAAGAATTTTTTAAAAATTAGAGTTTATCTTAAAGTTTACAAACCCAGTAAAAACATTACTTCAATATATATGAAATAAGGATATGACTACTAACAGGCATAAAAGGGCATTTTTAATCTTTATAAAATATGTATTCTAATGCAGACATAAAAGTAATATGAATTCTAATCCCTGTGAGACACAACTAATCTTTTCTCTCAGCTTTTCCTGAAGAGAGCTAGAAAGCTAAAACAAAAAAAAAAAGAAATAAAGAGTTCGAAATTCATTCTATTTCTACTAGGCATAGATGGACCGCAGATGTAAAGGAGTCCAAGGAATGCCTATTAAAGAGAGTATTGAGAGAGAGAGAGAAAAAAAAAAAAAAAAAAAAAGGAGCTAATAATAAGCTATTGACTTATTATTATTTTAATATATTATTTTAATATTACCGCTTATTTTACATTAGTGATGCTTGGATGTTGGACCTGTGCTTTTGATCTACGTCAAAACTATGCTGTTTGACAAGTGGCCCTCTAGAATCAGAAATACTGTTTTTTAATTCCAAACGTTTATTTGAATGAAATTAAAATTCAATTTTCATTCCACAAACAATCCAAATTACATATTAAAAGGGATTTGAAATCTAAACCTTTTGCCTAATATTACAAATCCATTTCAAACATTAAGGAAAAAAAGATAAAAATCAAGGCATCCTTCACTTATAATCCAATTCTCTTCCCCTGCTCCCACCCTCTTCTCACCCACCACCCTCATCTCCTTAAACCATTTCTTTTTTATTTTTTAAAAAAAAAAAAAAACCACATTCACCCTAGCACCGATAGAAATGAGTCTATTTCTATATTAGTATTTCTAACTTCTCACTAAATTCTAGAAAGTTATGTCAGGATACACCTATTTTTTCACAAATATCATTCATAATTTTTAATGCTTTTTCTAAAAACCCAATCAATCCAAATCTTTTAATTTCAATTCCTACTTCCGTGAGAATGGATGACGCCGATTTGGATACTGATTTCATTGAAATTTGATTATACCGAACCAAACAGCCCCAAGGGGCACCTTCTCCCATAAACTCTCGTTAAAAAGCTTCTATTTTCATATTATAATTAATATAAATAAGTGTTGAAACAGTCATTCACAACAAACGGCTCTTTCTGACGGGTGTCCTGGTCCGTTCCCATCCTCTCTTTGATCTCTCCGTCTTCACCTTATTCTTCAAATTGACCTTGTCAACATCTCCCGCCTTTACTGTCTTCTTCAATCCAGACACTGGGTTAGGATTTAATAATGGTGGCCAATGCCATTGATATTTTTCAACAGGTAACAAACAACCACTCCAAAGAAAAGATGAGGGTAAACCAGAGTTCATAGATAGAAATACATATACAGAATGTGCAAACAAAGAATAAATGAATGAAAATAAATGCGTTCAGAACACTTATGCATTCCTTCAAATGTATCCTCATCATAAGAACCAGCATTCAACAGCTAAATAGAATGTAATTAATCTGAGTTTGAGTCATAGAAGTCACTGGGACATGGTGTCATAACCTCTGACTCCAATATCTGCACCACTCTGTGCATCGTGGGCCGCTCCTCGGGGGCTGAGGAGACGCACTGAATGGCAACAGAGAGCAAGGCATCCAGGCTTTCAATCTGCACCCCCTCACAGTGAGGATCAATTATTTCTCTTTGATGGTTCTCGAGGACCAAGAAATTCAACTGCAGTTGTGGGAAAAAGAAAAAGGAAGAAAAGAAGAAGACAGTATAAGAATCATATCAGATATTCCAGAAACCATCTCCTCTTTCAATCCCAAGCAGCAGTCATGATGCTAATGTTATATACTACAAAAGATGAACCTGAAACAACTAAATGAATCTGCCCCAACAAAAGATGAGCATGCTTGCTACAGCAGTACAAATATATTTATGAGAAAATGCTCCACAATTAGTTTTGATCAAATCTGGGCCTTAATCAAATCAGTCATGATATAACATCTTTGTTTTGAGGTTCCTGTTTTTCAAAGGCCATAGTATGTGGAACTCTAGCAGCTTCTCTAATATACTCATTTCTAAGTCTGCCCAAAATCCATCTCCACATTCGCATTTTCTCTGCTATGTTTTTTCTTTTTTCTGTTTTTTTGTTCAAGGCACTGTTTAATGTTCAACATTCCTAATCCTACAAAACTGCAAGATTCTTTAGCTATCATATCCCTTGCAGTAAGTTGCAGAGTAGGTTTAAACTACAGGTCTGCAACTTAGTCGCTAACTTGATCCACTAAATTCTAGCCTGCTATTGGAGAACTAGTCCAACTTTAAGACTGGTTTCAGTAGAGAATTCCCTAGCACCAAAAGAGTCATACATAAATATTATGAACAAACATGCTAAAATTTCCTGAGCAAGGAAAAAAAAGCCTTTTAAACAAAAAGGCACCATTTCGGATTTACCATGGATGTCTAAGGTGCTTCCCTCCCACAACCCAATCGGTAATGATTTACAAATCACCTTCAAGATGGTTTTAGAGATCGCATGTTGAGGAACATAGGCATGTGAAAGATACAGCAAGTGCCCAAGTGGTTATCACCATCAGAGGAGGTTAAAACAGTTGCTAGAGAAGGGAGGCATTGGCTCAAACCACTTCAGATGTTGAGTACCACCAACCTTATATATGATAGCTATAGGCATGACTGATAGCAGGGTAAACTTCTTTAACCTCACTGAACCCCATTAACTCAAAATACAGTTGGCTCACATCCTCCCTATAAGCTGTCCCAAATTTTAGAAATCTACAATAGGAAATTATATTAAAAAAGATTAACTTAGAGAAGGTAAATCATCTTTGGACACTAGTTACACCAGCATAGCCAAAGGAGAGAGGACCCTGCCATCTTATGATTATGGCAGCATAAATAGAGATCAAGATGGATGAATTTTACGTGATATCAGTGGAACCAATGTGATTACCGAAGATAAAGACAGAAAATAGCACTTCCTCAATCTAATGTTCCCCATATATTTGTGGTATTCTCAAACTCAAGCAAATCAGCATTTGTAAGGGATTAAAGCTGCATAAATACATTACAACAACAATAACAACAAAGACTTGAACCCAAACTAGTTTGGGTTGGGTACATCAATCTTCTTTCTCCATTCCACTTTTACTACTTTCATGTGATTTTCGTTCTAAGTCCACTCCTCTTTCTTTACATATGTATTAAATTATTTTTCTATTCCAGTACATCCTAAGCCTCTATTATATATACCAAACCATCTAAGCTATCCCTCTCTCAAGTTATCTTCAATTGGTGCCGCCTCCACCTTTTTATATAAAATTTTATTTCATACTTTATCTTCTTTTATATTACCACACATTCATCCAAATATTCTTATTTTGGCCACATTCATTTTGCGTGCATGTTTTTGAACTGCCCAACATTCTGTAGCATGAAGCAAAGCTGCACAAGTATATTATCAAGAGAAAACATGTATATATGTTCAACCAAAACATTCAATAAATGCATGCTCAAAATTTCCTGCCAGTTATTCGATTAAAAAAATGACCAGCAGACACCAGCAAACAAAAATTACTTTCGATCCCCACAATTATCTTTTCAGTGAAGATTGAGAAAATGCAGCACAAAAGACAGAAAAGAGATCAGATAACTCATGAAGGTGATAAAATAATTGGTTGGTGTTATAATAAAGCGACTCCAAAATTCATTTATCTTTTGACAGAAAGAAAAATAGTGATCAGAGAATTACCCATCCTACTATATTCAAGCCTTTCTCGATGAATGATGAATCAGTGGGTCGTTTGCCGCTCAATATTTCTAGCACCAGGACTCCAAAGCTGTACACATCTGTTTTTTCTGTTGCCCTACCGCTCTGCATGTACTCTGTAGATTTGACCACAATTAAAAAATGCATTAGATTAAAGATACTGCGTTTTTAAAATGGACAAACCACTTTGAGCAAGGATGAGAATTAGAAACACAACTTTCCAATGTTTGTATACAAATATAACTATCATTCATGCCTCAAAACTATGGTACACACATAATGGGGGTCTACTAACTGCATCCAAAATATGTCCCACTGATATTTTTATAGAAAGCAAAAAGTCCATAATCCCTTTTGATTTAAAATAAAGTTCATCAAATTCTGAATACAAGTTTTTAGGGTTACTCTACTTCATTCAGTAGTCTAAAAAACAATTTTACTGGAGTGATGAGACCTGTAGGAAGAACAAGAATTTAAAATCCACAATTTGAATTATGAACACCATTATAAATAAGAGAAAGTATCATTTTAAAAGAATAACCATTCACAAACTAAAGTCATTAAACTATTTACCAGGAAACATGTGAGAATCAATGGCACAAGTATGTATTTTGTGACAAGAAACATATGCCTGAGACGCATTTGTTCTAAGAGAGGAGGGTGGAGAAGCAGACAAAGGTGATGATATTGCATGAAAGAATGGAACTAATGATATTCAAGAGGTGAAGCACCAGAAAATATGCTATCACCATGCATACACACTGCAATACTTAGAATAAAAGCAATACAAAACATTATATCCAGACTATAAAAGATAAATTATGCCGTGATTTAGTTTCAAGATTTGATATGGAAATGAAGGAAATTAAAACCAACAATCAAGACCTACAACCTCAGAAAAGGGCAGCCCAATGCATAAGGATCCTACCACTGTGGGGTATGAGAGGGGTCAGATGTATGCAGTATGCAGCCTTGCACCCGCATATGGAGAGGTTCTCGTGACACTCGAGTCACAATAGATCAATCTTACTGTTCCACCAAGGTCCACCCTTTAAGACATACAAGCTCATATAACATATAAATGCAATTATGACTAATATACATACAAAATACATCAAGAAAAGACTAAGATATTTTTTTAACGCTTTACAGAAAAAAAAGGTACCATATTACATTACTAAAATGGGCATCAAACAGGAATCAAGGTTTGAAAAGTTGACTTTAATTTCAGTTATGGCAGGACCAGCCAAGTTTCAGTTAGAGAAATTTCATTGAGCTTGAGTTTCACAGTTTTGGCAAAAAAAAGGGGAAAATGACAAAATAAAAAATAAAAGGGAATATATATCACATAATTTAGAGCATCTTGTATTGTTTGAAATCATTGGGTTTATTGTCTTGGTATTTACTATATGCTGGCCTGAAACTATCAAGTATTGTAAAATCTTTAAGAAACTGATAAAAAATTGGATAATTATATTAATTCAATTTTTTGTTAATGATTATTGATCCAGATAGAGAGCACACCCCAATCAAAACTTGGGAAATAAATACCGCATTATTGGTTAAGCAAAACATCCATGTTACTTCTGATCAATTTTGGCTAAAACTCAACTACAACTAGACCAAGGGAAAAAAAATATCTTGATTAGAAATACAAGAGGCCACCATGTGTCAAAGCACATGTTCCTGCAGTGCTGGTCCCATAGGCTACATGGTAGTGAACCAGAGGAATCATCATAAAGTAAAATTTGCTTCAAGTAAAACATGATGGATCCTTACAAACTCAATCAGAATTCCGATGCATGGAAGCTAATCTTTCACAACAGGCAGATAAACAATAGAAAGCCATATAGAATATATTTTGTTAAGCAGAAGAACATGATACTGTTAAATAAACAAGCGGTACATGATAATTTTCAGGAAGTCTAGGATTTGACGAGACTTCTTTGGTCATTCAATAGGCTTTTCAATCAAGAACAGTGAGGAATTTTCACCAGTTAGCTCAAAAATTCCTATGTATGATATTGGTTGAAGCAAGGAGCACAAAAGGATGTGAAGGTCCCGGCCCAAGATCAGTTATCGTAGCATTTTCACCTAAAGGCCCCTCTTTAATGGCTTTTCTTGGTTTCTATGGGTCCTGTTAATGGGTGAGTTGTATCCCAAAGTCTTTGAAGACTTGACTAGTCCAATGATGTACAATGTTTTGTCAATTCCTCTTTGTTTTCTTCTTCCAACCAGTAATACAATAACCTCAAACATCAAATAGGGGTGTGGTGTGGGTGTTATAGTTGTGTTGGAGGAAGAGGAAGAGAAAGAGGACAGTGACGGAGGGAGTGCTGCATGAAAAACTACTGCACTGGAAGTGAAAATCATCACTGCTATGATTCCTTGGGGAAAAATGTCAATTTCATGCATGTAAACATATTAGCTAACAAACAGAGTAAAGCAAGTGGCTGAGTATTTAGATTCTAGAGTTTCAAAGAGATTAAAGCTAGTATTTGGATATTTAGGTCCTAGAGTTTGGAACAGAATAGATGCAAGTTACATCCATACCTTCAGAAAACCAATTTGAATTTATGGGATACATATTTTGTCCCCTACCTGGAGCAAGATAACCAAATGTTCCGGCAACTATTGTAGTGATATGAGATTCTTCATCCTCCAACAGTTTCGCTAGTCCAAAATCAGAGACACGAGCCTCCAAATTTCCATCTAGTAATATGTTGCTTGACTTAATGTCACGATGTATGATTCTTGGTGAACAATCATGATGCAAGTATGCAAGGCCTTTTGCAGCTCCCATGATGATATTGAGACGTGCATCCCAGTCCAACTGTTCAGATCTTTCTGCCCAATCAGAAAAGTAGATGCCACACCATTAATTTTTCCAGTATAGCATTTAAATGCATGTCCAAGAATATAGTACGGCAATGACATAGAACTTCTAACTGAGTTTGCTGCATCTGATCAACTGACAAAAATAATATAGGAGAAACAATTTATCTCAACAACGGAGGACACAGGAGAGTCTGACAAGATTTGCCAGTCAAATCAGTAAATAAAAATGACATTCGACCCAAGTTCCAGTGGCTATCCCATAGTTCTGAAATTGAGTTTTGAAGTTGCATCCCTATCAACCCATGTATTGAAGAACTTATTATATAAGGAACTTTTCTTAAAATTTGTTGTCAAGATAATGAAGGATACAGATTTTTCTAAAACATCAGGTGTAAAAGAACCACACAGGACAAAGGAATCACATGGCTCCCTTCTCCTGTACAAGGTTCTCTGCCAGCTATAATGCAGCAAACAACTAAATCTCTCACATGTCACTTTTGTTTATTCAATATATTGATAGTGAATTGCCTTTAAACATCTCACAGCACATCAACTTGGTATCAGATGATGCAGGGTTCATACAGTTCATGTAATGGTCCCATAAAGCAAATATGAAATAATAAATTCATTCCCAGCTTGGAAGGGTTTCACCCGTAAATTCCAGCACATAGACCAACAAGGCATAGCCACCCAATTCCACATTAAATCTACATATATTCGCAAGAATTTCATAGAAAGATTGAATATAACAAGTGGTTGTGACATTAGATTCATGAAAAACCAAGGCTAAGAAAAACCATGTTAAAGACCTTGCTTTTCTGTGCTCTTTGAACTGAACCTTGGCTAGCCCATGGCTGCCTCCAGTGTCACTACTTCCTAGGGGCCTAGGTCTAGCTTTTAAGGGCTCCTACAGCTTAATCAATTGGGTCAAGGCCTCAAAGAGTTAATCCTACACCTGACCCAATTATAATCAAAAAATCTCAAGTAACAAAACTTTGATCCAATTAAAGAAAAGCCTCATGAAAAATCAATTTATTTTGAACAGGTTGATTGGTCTAGGTTAAAAATTGCCACATCTAACTGAATCTTGGTCCCAACTATTTGAGGTCAGCTTTATCAATTCTCATTCACTAAATATTCCAATTTAGGCCACCTCAACCATAACCCTCACCCATCTGACTTGACTTAGAAGTCCAAGTGCCAGCATTAGGCTAGAAACAAAACATCCAAACAAGTCATTTCAATCAATAGTGAGACACTTAAGGAGACACCTTACCTAAGGTGGATGCCCAAACGGAATTCCAAACTAACAACCTTAAATGAGCTCATTGGATAGGTAAAATTTCTGTTAGATAACTAGCAACCTTGTACAGAAATCCAAATAATTATAATTCTCATCACAAAAAGCTAATGCCATCAAGAGCAGATACCACTGTGTGCCACTTCACTCAAATATCTTGCTGCTGCCTTGTATTCACTGCATGGTATACTTAGAGAACACATAGCACCCACATTTTGATGGGAAAAGGCTTAAATCTGGATGACCTCAAGTTCAGACAAAATGAAGCTGATTAATGAGTTACACAAATAATATAACCATAGAATTCAACATTAGATCACCAGGGTAGAGGACACCTTTGTTCAACAAGCGTCTCAATTTGTCTTATTTATGAAGTTTGGGTCTACACAGGAATCCAGTAATTTTAACAGTTAGTATGGTTAACCTGATTGTAATTATTTCAATGCCCTTTATAAACACAGACTATACTCTGAAGAAATGTTGTTCATAAATTAACAGCTCTAGCAGTCTCAAACGTGAATTTTGAGAACATAATCAGATGGTTTTATGGCATCTAGCAACAACTTAACCTGATTGTTGTCTTTTCAGTATTGTTTTGCACTTTATAAACTCGTGACTGATGATATATAGACTAGAATGTGAAGTATGCAGTTCATAATATAACAGTTTTACTGCACTCAAATATAAATGTTGAGATTATAGTAAGATGATTTTGTAGCATCTATTATTAAATTTCTACAAAAGCTGTCTGATGAAGCCCAAAGTCTTTCCATTTATTAACAACATAGTGAAGACTGAGAGATGTTAAGTCACTAAGGTAAAGATGCATACACAAAAGAAATGATTAAAAAACATATATTGAGGTTATATTGAATTATAAATTATGAGCAAACATTAATTTCCAATAGAATAATTTATTGGTCATTTATAATGTTAAACAGTGACAAACTAGACAAAGCTAAAATGCAAACCCAACATGCAAAGGATGTATTTGCAAGGCCAATAACAAATGACAGAGGTTCTCCACATGTAGTGCAGATACATTAAACAGTCTAGAAAAGGAAGTATGAAACTAGATACTTGACAGAGCATACTCTATCCGTGGGAAGCAGTGATTATAAATATGAAAATAGTAGAACAGTTCTCACCATGTAAAACTTCATCCAAGCTTCCACCAGGTAGGTAATCATAGATTAACAACTTTGATGAAGGAGAGTTGCAATATCCACGGAGATTGACCAGATAACGATGTTTAATGCTCCCCAAAATCTCAAGTTCCCGATCAAAAAAACGGTATAGGCCTTCATTTGTCTTCATTATTCGTTTCAAAGCAAACACATTTCCATCATCCATCGCAAGCTTGTATACAGTTCCAAAGCCTCCAGTACCAATAATGTTTTCATCATTTAAGGTTTCCAATTTTCTTAGGATATCTTTTGATGAGTAGGGCAAGTCCCCATGAAACATTACAATGGATGCACCTGAGACAGTATTTAGTATTAGCAAAATTTCCCTATTTCCTCTACCCCAGGACAAGACAACACATATGCCACAAAGAGGAAAAAACCTATCAATACCTCCACTGACATCCATTGCAAGATCCCTGATGTCACCTTTACCAAATTTCTTGTAAAGGAAGCAGCCCCAGAAGCACATTAGTGCCACAAACAGTAAAGCACATACTGTGGCAACTGCACTAATAAGAAGCTTAGTAGAATTCTTCTTATTTCCTTTGTTTCCTGCAGCAACATATTTCCATCACACAAAACATCTAAAAGTATGATAAAATAATTTGTATGGGACAAAGCCACCAAGTTACTTTAAAATCCAAGGCAATTTCTACAAGCTAGGTTCTGCCAGACAAAAGATCTCTCAGAACAAAAAATCATCCAGACAGAATACCAAAATCATTTATAGAAATTTAGAAAATAATATAAAAAAGATGGCTAGAGCATATAGTTACAACAATAACTAGAGACCAACTACACTAGTAGCACTGATCATTACCAGCTTAAATAATTAATGTTTCATTTTAATCACAATATGATGCTAATTCAAGAATTTCACTACTTTTGCATTTAATGATTTGTCTATTGCCCACTAATGGTAATATAATTTAAAAAGTATCAAACAGAAATCACTACTTCGAAAAAAAATGGGCCTTTCACTTTCTGTTGCTATAAAAATAACACAAGATGATATGCACTCTTAAAATACCAAATACCTGAAGAGGGAAGTTGAGGGTTTATCAATGGCGACTGAGCCTCATCTTTGCACACGACACCAATTTGCTTCCCACATAATCCACGATTTCCAATAAAGCTGTAGACATGTGCATAAAAGTAGAAAACACAAGTATGCTTGAGTTGTATTGATTTCATAGTGTCTAACATAATTCATTATTTAGCATGACCATCTATTTTCTAAAAATTAATTAAAATAGCTAACTTCAGAAATGAAATACAGCTTCCTTGCCAACAATAAAAACTGACTGTAAATTGGTACGTTGAATCAAAATTATAGTGCAAAGCATGAACAAGCGAATTGGGGATGGTCAAGTCAATAAGGATGACATTGCTACCCCAAGAGATATATCTACACAGCTGGTATTAGTCCCAGAAATTTCTGGAATATTCAAAGAGAATGTTTGATGGATTAGAAAACCATGATATTTAATGACTATTTACCTAAAATTAGAAGTTATACTTTTGTGAAATCAGGGTTTGGTTGTGCAATGAAAATTCATAAAATACCTGAAATCATGGGATTAAAAATTTCAACCTTCAGTAAATAGCCAAGTTTCATGCTCCACACTTACCATCTCATTTATTTCAATTACTGAGGCCCCATCTAACATTATTGGTGGTAGTAAAGCTTTTGTATGTAGAGATTTTACTAATAGAGTTTTTCATAAAAAGTCGTTTGTTGTTTGATAACTAATTTCTAAAGTATTGTAGAACTTTAAAATCTATTTAATAATCAAACTGAGCAAGTACCGTTACTAACATGAAATGACAAAAAAGGACATTACATGGTACTTTTAATTACCTAACTGTTTGTATCAAAAACAGTTATTACAAAGCACTCTTAATTTATAAATTATTTACTTCGACATTTCAACCTCAATAATATAATAAATTACAATTTTTATATATCTTATAAAAATGTAATAAGTTTTGTAATATCATTATATTATAATAATACTATAATAATACAATAATATATGTTAATAATATATATTATTACCAATGAAAACAGCTTATCGACATGTTTCAAGCAAAGCTTTTGCCCAAAAGCTCCAAATTGGAGCTTTACTTGTAAACCTTTTTTGACTTTCAGTCAAACGAGCGAGAAAGATGTTTCAAAATTTTTACCAAACACCTCAACATCACCTATAAGCACTTTTTTGGCCCTCCCAAATATGCTTTTTAACCCTCCAAAAGCAAATGCCAATTGAGCCTAAGCTCTCTTCCTGTCAACTTAACACCTATACAAATCTCAATTCTCAAACTTTAAAAATTTTAAATACAAAGAAAGGAGAGAATTATGATTTAAAATGAAAGGACTCCAAGTATAGTGTAGGAGGTGGATCCTCTGTTCCATTGTTCTAAAAGGAAGTCACCTGATTATTCAAGGAAAATCTGGGTATTGCTTGCTATATCATGTTGGTCAGCTTAAAATTCATTAGTTTTTCTATCTGTAGAAACAGGTTGAGGTTGGCTGCTTCTAAAAGTTAAAACTGAAATGCTTCATTTCAGTCAGAACTGATAATAAAATAGCAGCCGCTTCCCGATTTCATGTGGGACTTGACTTATGGGGATAAATCTATTGCATGTAAGGGCAATCAGATATGCTTTCTTGTCAAACATTAAGAAAAGGCACCAATCAAGCCTTACAACTAAATGCCTAAAAGGAAGCAAACTGCATCTTGACAACAGTTAATTCAAACCACAGCAAATAAAAAGCAATTAACTTGAGAAGAGTAATCCAAGGGAAAATGCACTTTAAAATATACATTCTAAAAATAAGCAAACAATACTTACGAAGTTTCTGTAAACTTGATAAGCGCACCATCAGATGGTATCGCTCCAGTCAAAAAGTTCATCGATACATTGCTTCAACAAGAATGCAAGAAAATTAACTTTGAGCTTTAGAGGGGAGCAACCATCCATTTGATGGACAAATAACATATAGTTGAGCAAAAAGAACTCACAACGATTTAAGTTTGGTCAGCTTATCAAGTGATGGAGGAATAGATCCACTCAGAGTGTTGCTGGAGATATCCCTAAAAGAGAGAAGTAATGAGCACAAAAAGAGAATTGCTCACTGAAAATCAAAACAGTAATATAATAGACCATTTTGCACAGAATTTGTAAATTTTGTGGATGCATGTTTTGAAAAAAAGATGGTTAGCAAGATGTATTGTGACAAAGAACTTGCACCAAAATAACATAGTTTCCATGATCTTGACTTCTTTTAGTACTCAAAATGTAAATATTTGATTGTGATATCATAATTTTAGAGAAGATATCAAATATAAATACAGCAAGAAGTACCAAAATATTTGCATGAATTTAATTAAAATGAGAAACCATGAGAAGAGGCATTCTAAAGTTGGATTATCTTATTTAATTGGCACACTTGAGGCACAAACTTTCACGTAAAACATAAGCCTAAGTAGATATTGTACTAACAAATTTAATAGATACTAATGTTGTTACATATTGATAGTGCATTCTATCAGGGAAAATAGAAATTATGTAAGGAGATGCCGAGCTCAGCATGCATCCATCTCCCTAGAGATAAATTCATGAATCACAATAACTAAAATGAAAATATAACACTCACAGAGTCTCAAGTTCCAAAAGGTTACCCAACTCCAAAGGGATAAATCCACTTAGGTAATTCCCCTGCAAATAACTATTAAGAAGTCGACAAAATTAGCTATGTTGCAAAGTGGATGTAATCATAAATGATATGCAGAGGCAACTGCTTAAATATTAAACACACAAAACATGGTATCAGCACATATTAAACAGTATTAAACGATCAGTTACCAATCCCCAACAGCACAGGGCATAGTGTCGCAGCCAACACCACCAACACCCCCCCCCCCCGCCCCGCAACCAAAAAAAAAAAGATAAAAAAAAAAATACACACACAAGAACCCCAACAAACTGACATGGCACTTGGCCAATACCAGACAACACATAACATAAAGCATCTATTGATAAGACACAACAGTAGATAGTAATTCAGCTGATACCTATCAGATCCTAATTTGATTAATAATGTAAATGAGTTAGATCTCAAGCTAACAGTCAAATCCTTCTAACCTTTTCTTCTCCTTACTGGCAACAACTCCAGTAACAGTAACAGTTTTACAACATGATAAATATATTTCTAACAATTACAAGACAATTTGCTGATTACTAATAGAAATCTCCTGCTGGCTGGTCCAACAAGACATTTCATCTCCTCCCATTTTCTAGGTGTGATGCAGGGTGTACCTCAGAAAGCATAATCTAAAGGAGTGATCTGCAGATCCTCACAACTTCTTTTAGTTTTTTCAGCATAAGCACAAACAACGAATGTTGCACATTACTGGATAACATAGATGAATCGAGTTAATGACAAAAGTTGCAGTACACCTAGGTTTTCAACAATGTCACTTGAAATATTGACCCAGCTCTAGAGCAATTGGTAGATATATCTTCCAACATGATAAATATATTTCTAACAATTACAAGACAATTTGCTGATTACTACTAGAAATCTCCTGCTGGCTGGTCCAACAAGACATTTCATCTCCTCCCATTTTCTAGGTGTGATGCAGGGTGTACCTCAGAAAGCATAATCTAAAGGAGTGATCTACAGATCCTCACAACTTCTTTTAGTTTTTTCAGCATAAGCACAAACAACAAATGTTGCACATTACTGGATAACATAGATGAATCGAGTTAATGACAAAAGTTGCAGTACACCTAGGTTTTCAACAATGTCACTTGAAATATTGACCCAGCTCTAGAGCAATTGGTAGATATATCTTCCTATATTAAGTAAGGACTTACAAGTATTGTAACTCTGTGCAGTTTCCAAGCTCTGGAGGGATGATTCCATATAAGCTATTGCCATGTAGAGCTCTAGCACATGCAAGCATCAAAGGTTACCATCAGAAGTGGCCCACCATACATAATAAAGTCCGTTGGAGAGTTATGTCAACATATAAAAAATAAAATAAAATAAACAAAAAAAAGGAGAATGCTTACAATCGTTTTAAGCGATTTAGCTTGCTAATTTCTGGTGATATAGACCCAATCAACTTGTGATAGGCAAGACTCCTGAAATAATCACAATTTCCAAAACAAAAAATTTTGAGGGGCTAGTTTCACTTGCATAAGTTTGTAGAATATTACCTACTGATGGAACTCACAAAATCATAAGAATTGTATATAATTTGTTAAGTGTGAAACTGACAGTAGTACAACAATTACATCCCAACTCAACATGCTTTCCATGGCATTTCTTAAACTCCCATGCATGGTTTTGTACCACATGTGAAAATACACCTCACATATTTCAACAAGATTTAAAATAAGAAACTTGCATGTCTAATTTATTCTAATATTATAGTCATCAAGAATGGTCGTAATGGACAAATATTGGTGTTAACATGGACAGAACTCTAAATTATCAATACAATTCAACTATTATGTTAAATATTCTCAAGCCATATATCGGTATCCTTAAGCATTTAAATTTGACCTTACATCACTGACAAGAGCAAAACAAGAAATTCAAAGTATTCTATTCAAATTTGACTACATTGTACAAGTATGTAGAAAAGGAACTCTACCATGTGGTCTTAAATGTATTGTACTACTACACTATCACAAGATTAAAGCAAACTAGAAGTCAACAGTCCCAAGAGGTACACCAATCATAACACTAACTATTAAGCATAACCAACTTTGTTTCGATTTCGCTTCTCAGACCCTTCTTTAATTTTTATTAAGGGCCAAACTGTCAATTGATACAAAATATTCCAAAACCTTTCTCACAGTTACCATCCAGTTGTCTTCACAAAATAGAGACTGCCTCTATGCTGGTAATTCATCTTAACCTTTAATACACACGACTATTTAATTGGTTCTCCACTCTATGGAGCATCTCTATAGTGCTCATCCTTTAATCTTTAATGCAACACAACTAAACCATTTAATTGGTCCCCATTCTTTATTCCTGATTGGGGCAACCAATGCAATACAATTGTGTTTCATTAAAAGATCACTTGTTATCAATGGATGCTTAAATTTTTTGGATAATGGTAAAGTTGCTTGCTAGTTGTGTAGCTCACTGCATTAATTACATAATATTTTAGTGAGACCAGGGTTAGCCAAGCCGTCTCGAATCGGGCAATTTGAGGCGACCCGAATCGAACAGGTTCGGAACCAAGACGGTTCTGCTTCTCGGTTCAATACAGAGGGCAAACCATCCGTACCACCCTAAACTACTTGTATCAACCCCGTATCAGCGCACCAAAGCAAACCAAACCATCCCGCTTGGTTTGGCCTAATTCAGAACAATTCATAGGTTGGGGCCTCCTAATCCACCTGACTGGTATGCCACCAATTCGGTATGGTACGCCCCATACTGAGCCATACCAGTTCCCAGTACAGAGAACTTTGAGTGAGACTAATAGGGAGTGAACCTTTTTTCAAAGAAGAGGACTTGATGAGTGAAAATTTCCTTTAGAGCGAGTGAATATGGGAGCGAAACTAGAAACATGGTATATAATGCTTTATTGTTACCCTGAAAGGTTAAGTATTGTCTATAAACAAATATATCATATTCTGTAAGGAGATTTTTTTGTGCAGGACATGGATTAAATCCAATCTTATTTATGATTTGTTGAAACAGAATCTATTTTTAAGGATGCTTCGAATTTTAATGTTAGATTTGATCAATTATGATGATCACACCTTGGGTCATGACAAAGAAGGCGGTGGGCTGCATGAGTTTGTACTGATATAGGAACTGGGCTGAAAAAGAAGAACAGGAGCAAAGTGCAGAACCATAGAAGAGAGTAGAAGGAGAAGAAAAAAAATCTGAACTCAATCCACAGTGATCTTGCACTAAGATCCACATCTGCAAAGGCAAAGGCAAACAAACTTGAGCAAAATTTCATTAAACAAAACACTGTGGAAAGAAAATGGAGAGCTCGGGGTACACAATAGAAATTGAAACATGACTTCCATATGAGGTTCAAATTAAACAACTTAGTGCCTAATCATTACATTTTTAGCCTGCATTCCCATAATTTAGCCAATTAATAATTAAAATTATCTTAAAAAAACACTACGAAGGTGTTCCATGGCCACCATCCTACCAAGCTGGAAATGGGGCATCATTGTCCAATGTTTCTGGTACATGCTAAACACATGGTACTCTCCATCAGCAAGCCAATCTCAACATAATATACACGCCATGCTTACCCTCAACCAATATTAGCATGATATATGATTTTAAAGTTCAAGCCTACATCATCAACTTCTATATACACTAATTGGGAGACCAATGAAAAAATCATAAAAGTGAAAGAAACCAACCCATCCATATAATGGACTTTCTTCTCTCCTCATATGACTCTACTAGGACTCTTTGAAGAAACAAAATCCATGACTAAGACTACTTGAACTTAAACCAATAAAATAGGCTATTTGAGATATTAGAATGCGAATCTAAGACCCATCACCAAACTGAATTGCATGAAATAGAAAATAGATGACATTGTAAAGCAACATGTGGATTCCACCTAGTATTTTGCAACTTAGTTATGAGAGAAATCAGTTTTACACAATTTTGTCTATTAGCAAGTAGCCATGACCCAGCATCTAAGCACATTTAAGAAAGGAGAATTCATTATAAAGTTTAAATGCAACATCAAATGTGGACCGGTATATGAGAAACAAGAGTTGCAAAAATCAATCTCTAAACAGATGCATTCCTATACCAATCCAAATATTTAATGAGCCACGACCCAATCAATAATGAAAATACAAAGAAGTGAGATGAACATATCCTAGAAAACCATGTGCTCAGATCCACAAACAGGAACACATTTCCTTCAAGCAAGTGGCCAAAAGATGGTCCCCTGACAAAACATTGGATATATCCGTTCAAGCTGTAAAGCCATTTCCATTATATGGTCCAAATCAGTCCATTATGTTCCCAACTGTGTTTCTTGCTAATTCAATCAGGTTCAGTTATTCTGTGATCTTAGATCTCATCTGATGATCAGTGTAACATGATCTCCCCCAGTTAGAATAGAAAATTTCAGTTTTTGTGCTCATAGGCACCTCAGAATGGATTTCCTTCAAACAAGTTTCATGGTTTATTTAAACTTTCTTGGATAAAGCAATATTTCCTCTCATGTTCAAACCTATTTGAATTACTTATCCCTTTTAGGAGAAGAGGTCAAGTTAAAAAAAATTAAAAAATTAAAAAAAAAATCACTTTCTTTCACAGTCCCACACAAACTTGCCCTCAAATGTTATCGCCCTTAGATGTACTTTATTTTAACTCCTGTCACTTGGAAGTACCCAAAATCCTAGCTTTCAACTCCATTTGACTGTAAAATTATTCAATAACACCTTTTCTGTAATGCCCTGTAAAAGTTACACAATATTCAATTGGCTTACGAATCAGTCAACATTTCATTTAACCAAAAAAAAAGCAATCAGTCAAACGAGTAGCTATGATAGGTCAATTTAGAGCCTAAGGCATTAGCAATTACATTACAGTTACAACACAAATAAATTCATGTAAACGTAGATCTAGCAGTTGTAGGTTGTGGAATATATTATAAATAAAACGTGTGCAATATGTTTTGGCTGCTGGGAAATAAAGAACAAGCCAAGTCATGACTTTTTACAACAGTACATTTACATTTGAATCTGTACATTTAAATTGGAATCTAAATCACATGATTAGTTGACGCTATCTCTCATATAAATACAAATACTTGGGGATTTGACTCCACCTCCAAGTTTGACTTTACTTTTTGTACTCCAATAACTGCAGAGTAGCAGAAAATAACTTTTGCTTCTTCATATTAACAGCTAGGAAACCAATCCCTGATGATTTTCTGCTTTACCTTTTTGGAGAACCAAGGGCAACTATGCCTATTTTCTGTTCCCAAGCAACACCACGACTATTTTCTTCCCTTTTCCTCATATGTTTTCATTGGTCAGGCTCTACCTGGGGAGCTCAAGACTTATACGGATCACAAGTAATGCTTGTGCAGGACTCTATCCTACATAACGAGCTCTTTTAGAGCATCTCTCTCTCTCTCTCTCTCTCTCTCTCTCTCTCACAGCACACATGTCGGCATTTTTTAGTTGTATAAGAAGCCTCAGTAGAGTCTCCACCAGATGGAGTTTTCAAGGCTTCATCATTGATTTAAGGTTAATAATCAGTTAATTTCTTAATTTTCAATATAGCACCAAGTTTTAGGAATTGGCACCATCCTTTCCTTAGAGCTTCAATGATCATTAAAGCACATGAGATGCTTGCAATAAAAGACCTAACTCTTTTAACTCATCTGAAACTCATAGGCTATATGATTTATATGGGAAAGCAATCAGAGGCTATCAGCAATTCCACTAAACATTCCAAAAATCGGGCCTTATTTTTATAAATCTATATGAGTCAAAGGTATCAGGCTACATCTGCTAAGCCCCATTTGATACACTTTGGTCATTGCCTTCACTCACCGAATGCAAATAAGACTCTGCAACTTCATACCACAATGTATACCAAAATATAGTGTATGCCTGTGTGTGCATACTGTTCCCCCAAAAAGTCTTGTTGTCAAATAAAATCTCTCTTAATCATTTCTGATTTTAGCAGCCAACTATCCTACTTGGAGTGATAGTATTCGCTTCAAAAATCATTCCTCTTCACGAGTCCTATCACATTTGAAGTTAAGCGATTTTTTTTTTCAACACATATTGAGATGACATGCCCCAGTTTATCAATTTTGACTAGATCCAGAACTTATGCATCAATTATTCTACATGCAAGCAACAAATTCACTTGCAAAACAGAGAAAATGAAAATACTTAATAGGTAAGTTCCTGTTATATCAACAACTCAAAGCACTAATTTTAGAATTCATTAATAACTCCCAAGAAATCTTGCTTCTAAATTTTTTTTGTAAGCTCTTTTCTCTGGAAGCTCTGTTTTCCTACTCCAGTGCTCGGTCTATATTCCTTATTTTGCAATAAGAAGCAGACAAACTTCTAAAGAGACTCATTTACAATATAAGATGAAAAAGAAAATGGTTACATTTATGATAAAGGTAATAATACACCTAATAACTACATTATATCTTAGAACCACTTACAGATAAATTACTCTCTTTGATTGATTGTCACATGTCACGCCTTCCCAGTTACAAGGATCAGGATCTTCTTGTCTCCAATGTAGAAAGACACCATCTGAACCAGAAATTGCTGTCTTAAAACTTAGAAGTGCCTCACCTGTGAGAAGCAATTCTTGAATTAAAAAATACAATTATACAAAAGAACAATAAGACAAATATTACAAAATTTCAGAATCAACTCATACCATCTGAACTTATGGCACTGTTTATTGGCACCACAGTGAGGACAAGCATAATGCAAAGAAAGAGTTGCCTCTGACATTTCACCAGAAACAGGCCCATCGATATGCTTGTCGAGCGTAACAAGATTACAGCAAATCATCTGATGGATTCCTGATGTTATTCATGAAGCACAAAGTTTTCAATAAGAGGTGTAATTGCCATCTGAATTGTGCAAAAGATCAAAACATCTTTTTTTTTGGGGGAGGGGAAGGATGTTGAGAGGGAGGGAGGGAGGGCGATCAGCTCAGTAACAAGCATAGAGTTCAGTCAATGAATTCCTATCAAACACATACCGCACTCCCACAACCATGTCATCTTCAAGAATCTCATGTACATGCCGAAGAGTCTTCTGTAATTTTCCTAATAATCATCTTAATTTAAAATTGATTATAAATCTTAAAACCTATAGAATATATAATTACACTTAAGGAGTGGTTGGTTGCACATGACAAAAGATTTATTGCAGTCAATGTGCTTAATGTCCATTTGGTCATTTGGAGGCTGCATCTGAGAAGCCTGCATCTCGGTGTTGGGAGCAACTTGCGTGATAAAGATTTCTTTTAAAGCCTCTACATATAAAAAGATGAAAACTCAAGCCCATTGGGGGCTCGGAAGAGTGAGAGAGAAATCTTTTAACACGTGCGCATGTAAAGTTGAGCTGAGCCATGCCAAGGTGTGGGCATGGCTGCAGTGCAAGTTGGGTTTAGGTTTGAGTTATAAAAGCCCAAAACACTATCCCTTTTTTGTCCATTTAAAATCCAATTTTCTCTATAGCTCTTTATCACCATTGATTCTCTTTATAATTTTCATGACCATTGGATTGGTGCAAATGGGTTTTTAGCTGTAGGGACACTATTACTCTATCATCATGATGGATCTTGCTATCATTGCCATGCTGGGAATATTACATATCTCTTGGACTTCTTTATATAATAGAGATGAGGCCTCTGGCAGAAATATAGATAAAAACACACCTTACTTTGTTTTCCCCATCCTTTCCTCTCTTTTCCTCAGCAACCAAAAGGCCATCCTATGCGAGTTTTTGAGGATCTGCCAACATACCAGCACTGCCAGTGCAGATTGGTCCATTGTATCTTGCAAAGAACCTGAGCTTGAAGCCTGTGCTTGCGAAGATGACCAGAACTTCTCCATGGACAATTCTCTATGGACAATGCCCAACAAGCCTTGGATCCCATACAATTTTCCCTTTTTTTGTTGCGTAGTAAAGCTGGTTGCTGCAGTTCTCACTGGTACATGCTGCTGCACACTGCTACATGTACAGTGCACAACCTGACACTCCCTGCTATATACCATGGGTATGGCATATTCTTGGCAAGTTGCAATATCAGTACCAAGCCCATACCCATATCAATATTACGTTGGTACAAATATTGGATTGCCAATTCAGTACTAGTGCAGTGCACTCAATATTAGGCATTACGCAGTGGTACCGCAAGCCTTGACCCTCAATTTGTCTTTTCTCTAGAGACAACTCATAGGGATGCTTATTTGCGCCTTTCCTAACATCTCGACCATGACATCCTAAGTTTCCTTCATAAACACCTCATGCATATCAAGGCTATGAATATGCCAGCATCATTCCCACATGTTGGCCAGGTTCTCTTTAGAAGATTTCTTTTGGCAAAAAACAGAAGCATCTAATATGAATGGACAAGACTGCAATCCAACAGTCAATGATTGTCAAAGGTGTTAGATCAGATTTAGTAGTTTTACTCAGTTTCCAAAAACTACAGACACCGCTTTCACTTCCGAAGCCTTAAAGATCTGTAATCCTCTTTCCTTTTCTAGCAGACTTAACGCTACCAAGAACTACTGAATTACCCCCATAAAATCCACAGCTTCTAAAGAAATTTAACCTATGTGCACAATTAACTAAATCCAAAAGAAAAATGACTTAAACGTGGCAAAAATCCTAGCTTCTAGAGGACATGTGAAGGTGGAATCAGCATAAAAAAGAAATTGCCAACGATAAAACCACAGAGGTAAAATTTTTCCAATGGTTTGACGATCATGGAGTAATCCAAGGTAAAGATTGCACGAAAAGAGCAGAAAGGAAAGCACAAAAAAAAAAAAAAAAAAAAAATCCTCACCTTTTATGACAATGCGAACCAGAAATCAACGCAATAGGCTGAAATTCTCCATGATCAAACCAACAAACTAGTTTATTCCCACGGTTCCACGATCTTGCAGTGACCCGAAGCACGGATTGCAGATGAGCAACTGGGCAAAACAAAAAAAAAAAAAAGAAAACGAAATTGAAAAGACGGCCCAGAGAAGCAGAGCAATCGCACCTCGAATCGATCTTTGGGGGATCTCGAAAGGAAAGCGGAGCAGAAGAGTGGAGAAGGGAACCCTAGAATTCCGAGATCAGGGTGTGGGGGTGGGGAATGAGGGGAGTGGAGTGGGGTGGAGAGAGAGAGAGAGAGAGAGAGAGAGAGAGAGAGAGAGTATAAGGCAGCGTCGTCGCTCGGACCAATGAGGGAGAGATGGGGACGCTATCCCACGGAGAACGCGACCCCTCGCACGTGTGGCCGACGCCCGATTCTTTTCCACCGGCACCTGTGGGTTGCCGGAGCTCCGGAGTCGGTGACTCGCTGACGTAACGCCCGCCGTGGACACGGTGTTGTTGGAGTCAAACAACGCCTTGTGGTTTATTTCTTTCTTTTTTTCTTTTTTTTTTTTTGGATTTAAAAGTAAAATGGTAGAATAACAAAAGTTATATAATTTATTTCCTTCCACACAACAAAGCTATATTATATTTATTATTATATTTCTTTCACCATATCTTGATACCATAACAAATTTATTAAATTTTATATTAATTTATTTTGTAAAAACATCATGTCAATGAGTGTTTAATTTTACATCAGTTATGTGCTAAAAATATCCTAAATACTTGTTCAGGATCAAGAACTTCAAATAATAACGTTCTAACTAGTCTTTTAGAGTAAGATTTTGGATTGTAACAAATGGTATTAAAGTAAATCCAATTTATGGCTCTTAAATGAACTCTATATGTTTGTATTTAAATTTAATTGGATTTAGATGTGAATTTTAATATGTTAAGACTTGAACAAAAAGAGTATGCAAGAGCTCATACTAGTGAATATTTAGTTTTAGTGCAGAAAAAATCCTTGGTACTGATACAGAATCAAGGAACCCAAATAATAAATTTTTAGTTCATCTCTTTCGGTAAGATCTTGGATTGTCATAATATATTCTTTTATTCTCATATCTTACAAGAAAATTAAGATCTAAAATCGAGTAGAACGTATAAAAAGAATGCATGTTTATTTCAACTAGTTTAAGAATAAGATATAGTAGTTGCTATTATTTGTTATTCTTTTATTTTTATTCTTATAAAAGCGGAGCATTTTAGGCTTTGAAAGGCCATTCATTTAATTTTCAGCTGGTGACTAACATTAGAACATTATCATACCTGCATTAATGTATATATCAATTTTTATAATGTTTGAGCATATTTAAAAATAGTGGCATGGTAGTCCAATTAAGTTTAAAATAAACTTTGCAAAATAAATTTCTCTATGAAAAGTATAAATATTACTTGTTTTTGAAAGAAAATATAAATTGGCATGTTTTTTAACTTTTTGCAAAGTCATCTAATATTTTTTCTCAAATATTTATTTTATATAATCTTAAAAGATTCTTAAGATCTATTTGAGAGACAAAAGTAAAGAACAGGTATCAAAATATTTCTATTTAAGAATTTTTTAAGTAAAAAAAGAAAATTTAGGAGGGTTTTCAATACCCTTCCAAATCTCTCAATAGTAACAATTTTTAAACCCCAAATTAGAGGGTATGCGATGGTTTTTCTATTTAACCACCCCATTTTTTCTCCTATATTTCATTAGACTTTCAAATAATAAAAAGGTTTTAACTCTACATTTATCTTTTATTCTTTTACTTTTCTTTACTTTAATAACTCTTTCTTTCCATTCCTCTTTAACTCCAAAAGAGAGAGTTAAAGATATATGAATAATCCTAAGCCTCTCTTATCCTACAAGAAAACTTTTAAAGAAAGAGAAGATTTCAATCCTTTAAGAAATTTTGGCTTTCCTTAATAGTAAGCATGGAATCATTGATGATGATTTTGTAACAAACAGTGCATGAGCATTATAAAGGCACCTAAAATAGGGCTTCAAAGTTGATATGCTTAAATTGATAACTCAAAAGCTTGTGGCATCCATTAAATGCTACAAGAAAACATAATTTAGAAGCTGATTTATTAGGCCTCATTGGATAGCCAAGTTGGTCCAAAATGACTTACTTTTAAGTTGCTTTATCCAAAGTAAATTGCCTTGCTCTATATGATGATATGGTAAAAACATCAAGTGGATCATCTTCCAAATTAATTAGGGCCATCTTTCCAAGTGGAATTTTCCCCTTTATGATCAAGTAGCCACCTACTCCTTTGGTGCAAATAGTTATATCAAATATGGCTTCCCACTCGAGGTGCTTTATGTGAAAGTAGTATGCTAAGTTTTGTAGGAATCAAAATTAAAATCATTATTTTCTTATAAAGGTTTAGTAGGTTCTAACATATATAACTTTTAAATGCATAAGGGGAACACCATCTTCGTATAATTTTCTTTTTAAAAAACGGTTAAAATATACTTCGATCCTTAAATTTTCACTCAAAATTTATTTTGGTCCTCAAACTCACAACTGTCACAGTATAACCTATCATGATTTAAAAATATTACATTTTTAACATTCTATCATATGATGTGAGTTAAAATTGATAGACCAATTGATGCATCACCCTATCAATCAATTCACGTGTTTGTGTCAGAGATATCATCTATTTCATTAATTTTAGTTGATCCTATGTAATAGAACGTCAAGAATGTGGACTACACTATAACAACTAAATTTGAGGACTAAAATGAATTTTAAGTGAAAGTTTGAGAATCAAAAATATATTCTCACCTAAAATTAAAATTATAAGAAAAAGAAAAATCAATTTCTTTTCTAAAAGCATAGTTGGATAGCGATGCAAACTTCATTCACTAAAGGGTGTAAAGTTAGTCATAACTCAAGCCAACTCAAGCCATAATTTGAATTAACTTGGCATAACCTTGGTTGAGCTTGGGTTGAAAAATGCTACCTTTATTTCATGCCGGATTGAGCTTGTGTTGAAACCTTGAGCAATCCAACCCAACTAAATTTTTTATATTAAAATAATAAAACTGACCTAATCTAAGATGACTCCATTTAAAGGTTCTCAAGCTAGGCAAACCCATGCTTGATCCAAATTTCTAAGTTTAAGCATACAAGCTAATTTAGATTGAATATTACTAGAAGGTAAATATATACTTCTAGAAGCTAGAAGGCGAAAATATACTTTTGATTCTCAAATTTTTACTCAAAATTCATTTTGATCTTCAAACTTTCAGTTGTTACACTTCAGTCTCTTATTTTTTAAGAATATTGTATCCTTAACATTTCATCATATGAGATTAGTAAAAATTGATGAAATAACTAATGTGTTATTCTGTCAACTATTCTAAAAGTTTGTGTTAGAATGACACATTATTTATTTTATTAATTTTAATATTTTTAAAACACGAAAGATAAAACTGTAACAATTGAAAATATGAAGTCCGAAATAAGTTTCGAATGAAAGTTTAAGGATTCAAAGTGCGTTTTAACCGCACCAAAATTAGATAACTTAAATCCACCCAACCCTTTGGAAGTTGGAAGTTGGGTTGGAATAGGACTTAAAGTGGCATGATTCTATGTTGAATGGGTTTAGGCAAGGATCGAGTATTCTCTCAGCTAGATCCATTCACAATCTGACAAAATCTGCCGCAAGTTGGTTGTTGGATTCTCTGTCATGTTATGATCCCTCCATGTGCAATATATCTAACCGAAGGATTATTTGATTCCCTGAAAACAACTGAAAGAAGGTGATCAATTTTTTTTATGGATGGCCACGACCAAATCACATGCAGGTCCTTAGAAGGAATAGTTATGATATGACAAGAACGTATCCACATGCCAAGAACGCCTGGCTGTAAACAAATTAGACGGCTATTGAGGGTTTGAAAGGTCCCTTCCTTTTTGTCCTCTCTTTTTTCTCCTACAATCGAGCAACAGCTGTTAGGACAACGACTTGTGAAATATCCACATATATATATATATTTGCATTCAAAGATACATTCAAAATTTATTTTAATCCTTAAGTTCTCATTAATGCAGCATAAGAAAGTTAGATGAGATTAATAATTTAAATTTTAACAAAGTAAAATTCTAGATGATTAAAATGTCTTATCTTAAATAGATTCTAAGACTAATTTCGATTATCTCATTCCATCCTATCTCAAAAATACCAATTTTGAATAATCTAATTTATTATAAAAATAAAACTTAAAGTTTAAATATATTAAAAAATTAAATAAAATACTAAATTTTTATAAATAATTTTTTAGGATAAAATATTTTAAATAAGTATTGAGACACTTGACTACATCGAAGATTGAAACGAAATGCAGAGTATTTTATTATATTAAAAAACCGAAACATCTCTATTTATAAAATTTAAAACTTTTCATGGAATCGGTTAAAATTGATCGAATAATTGACACATTATTAAAAAAAAACCTCTATATATTTACAATAGTTATTTTACCAATTTCAACTAATCCTAACATTCTTAAAAAAGAACTAAACTATAAGAACTAAAAGTTTGAAAATCTAAATAAATTTTGAATAAAAATTTCAGAACCAAAAGTATATTTTAGCAAAATAATAATAATAAAAGTGTGAAGTGATCCTAGGTGACAAAAATAGTAACCAGAACTCAATCTAAATCCAACCACATAAAATCTACTTCAAACTAGTTAGAGTGACATCTATGGCACTCCATTGGGTTGACCATTCCCTACAACTAGATTAGAAGAAAAAAAAAAAAAGAGGCCAAAAAGTTGGCTATCATAAGAATTAGACTATCACATTCAAACTGTTCAATTTTCCAAGCATCATCTTATTTATGCAACAACTATGGACACAGTCATATCGCATATACAACTCATATTTACCCAGAAAAACAGGCAAAAAAAAAAAAAAAAATTGTGGCCTCTCACATTATACAACAGACAAACAACAGTTCAGAATAGAAGCAGGAAGAAGTAGTCCTGAAGATGTGGTAATCTGGTGGTGAAAATTATGAAGGATTGGAGAGAAATGGGGATGAGAACCATCATGAAACACCTGCACAAAAATTTCATCTCAGTGGTAAAGATCACGACAGCATCGACGGCTCGATCACCTTGCTCGCCGGGGCTTTGTCCCGCCGCTCTATATAGGCAGAGGGGAACCAGCCAGCCTTTCCCTTGCATTCACCTTCAGACCATCCATTTGGTGCTACCTATAGATCCAGAGAAATGAGATATCAGATGACTACTTGATGGAATGAATGACCTGGTGTAACATATTGTTATCTCTTAGAAGAGCTTTCTGGGCTTGGGGAAGCACTTTTGGCTCTACAAAATCGTTCCCAAATGGGACTAGAGGGTAGTGCATAATTTTTGCACAAATGGATTTGTCACAATGTCGCAAATGGATGCTTAACAAAGTTTAGAACCTCAAACTACTGTCAGCAATATGACATAAATGAACATTTGCAAAAAGGTAAAAATGACCTATAGTGGGAAGTAACTTCTATGGGATTGTAAAACATGCATAGAAGCCCCTTTTGTTTCTTATTGGAACCCTCCTATTCAGTTTGCTTAGTGATGTAAAACAGGCCATGCCGAGCTATGGCCCGTGATTTCACAAGCCGTGCTGGCACGGCCCATGAAATCTGGATCCTGACCCCTCTTTTTTTTGTTTTTCTATTTTTAATATGCTAAATTAACCAAAATGCCCCTAGAATATAATTGTTGGAGGGTTTTCCTTGGTAAAAACCTACTAGCCCATGTGCCTCGAACCCTTGGCCCAACACAGCCCAAGGGTCTGGGATATGCCTAGCATAACCTGGTATTGGTCCATAGGCGGCACGGCCTGTTTTATATCGCTAGATTTGCTTGCTAGTTGCGATGTTCTTTCCCACACAGCCATCTTTGAAGGCACAATTACATTAGCTTAGTGAAGTAGTGATGAATTTGTAACCATTTGCCTAATTACAAAAATAAAAAAAAAAAGGCGCTCAGAAAGTCTGTCATTACTAATTGTATAGGAGGAGATGTGCATGAAAAAAATGACTCTTTAGTAGTTGATGAAATAGAAGATGGTTTAAGGATATTAAAAAGATAACATAGCCTTTTTAGAAACCAGTGGAAACTCTGATCAAGATTAGATGGATAACAATTATAAAGTATGAAAGGATATCAATTTTGTCCTTAGACTAAATGTGGCAATTGACATATGAATCTATTTTCCTATTTAAAAAATATAATTTTTTGTCTTAACCTAGGGCTTCTTTCAACCGTGGGAATATCTTGGAGGATTCTTCATTCCATGGGCTAATTTGCATTCATGATAAGGCGGGTTTCCTTTCCCAACAACCAGCATCCAGTTTCCTGACAGCCAAATTTTTAACCAAACAAATCAGTTTTTTTGCCCTAATTACTGGACTTGTACTAGCACATTTCTACAGATAAGAATTCTTTCTTAACTCATTGTTTAGCAATTCCCATTCCTCATATTTGAAGCTCAACAAAAAAAAGGAGAAAGAAAGAAAAAGAAAGAAGACAATCCAACCTCTGCAAATCATTGTTTGATCCATAAAACCAACTGTATTTGCATGGGTTCCAACTTGAGATGTTAAAGAAGAGAACATACAACAAGTGATGGCAGGGATGAAGGATGATACTCGTTTAGGCAATGTAAGAATTGGTGCCAAAGCATGAAATTGACTAAAATAAACATTTTCCAATCATAAGTTGTTTAAGTGGAAAGGAAGAATAAAATGTCATAACTATTAACTAAAACCTCAAAGTGATAAATTCTTTGAAACATTGTCTTGCCATGCATGTTTATATGAAGGTCATCTAATAACCTAGTTAACAACACTTAACCCCATCTATAACAACACTTAACCCCATCTATACAGGGTTAGCGTTACAAATCATGGTATCATTCATCAATTTTTGAGAACATTTAGGGTAAGTTTCAGCTTCCATATGAGAGAAATAGGAAGATATATCTTGGACACAGTATAATTATGGTGAGATGTTCAACTAAAACCAAATATGATTAGTTCTAATAATTCTTTGCTTGGAGCAAAGTTTTCTTTCAACTTCACAACCATTGCCTAGTTTAAGCTTTTGCAACTACTTTGTAACATCTGATATAGCAGAATCAAATTTACACAATGCATATGAAAATATAAAGCATGATTATAAGCTGAGAAAGAAAAACAAAGAAATATGGACAACTAAATAAGTCTAAACAGTGACATGATAAATGTGGAATGCACATGATGCATTAACATAATTCAATGTGTTGAAGATGTACCTGACGGACCACAACATAATCACCAACTGAGAGACTCAGCTCCCGATCTGCTTGAGCATCAAATGAGTCAATAACCTGCATGATAAACAATATTAGGGATAGAATTTGAGATAAATAACTAAAATAAATCTATAAACTACATCAACGAAACATTTCTTCAAAGGGGAATAGAAAGCCCTTTGCGCTCTCAATGCTGTTGAGATATGGAGAACAGCAACCACTTACTCTTATACAATCCTAGAGCTTAGACAGTGTAGGATCCAATTTCCATTTCTTCTCTTAAGCAGCTATCACTACATCTCCACCATTAGCTCAAGATCTCGTTAGTTCGTTCCCTCCTTATCTACCTTTTGTGCCAGATCTAGAAGGCATGCAACATGGAGATGTTCCCATCTAACAAGGCATCAGATTCATTCTTCAATATCAAAAGGTCTGGCTATAAGGTGATTCATCAACGGCACACTTAGATCCACAACAACTCCTCCCATCATCCCTACATATCTGATATATGTGGTTGGCGAGCATCCTTCTCTTACTTCCATACCTCCCATGTTTTGCAAGAAGGAAATCAACTTGCAGAATATGTGGGCCAACTCATCTTCCTCCTTGGTTTTCTTATTCTACTGACCACTTTTCCTCTTCTTTTTTTCATCTTTCAAATGATGATGTTCTTGCATGTACATATTTCAGATGTATTTAGGGCTCTTCAACTGCTACAACAACAACAAAATCCTCCAAGAGCTGAGCATATTTTTTCCATAATTTTGCAAATTTATAGTCTGTCAGCAATACTTTAAGAGCCAGAATATAATTTTCCAAAATTTTGCACATTTATAGTCACTTTGCAAGTACCCAAACATGACCAGTAATGTCTGCTAGAATGATTTTAGCTAGCTTCCTCTAATTAACACCATATATAGAAAAAATCCCTAGTACATGGCCTTCTAAAATTTTGGCCCATGTTTATGGGGGCACAAGTTGACGGTATCCCAAAGTTATAAGTGGGTATATAATTATTCTATCATATCCCAAATTTTATAAGGGGGTATAACTGTTCTGTGGCTATGATCTTTCTTACTTCTTCCTTTCTCATCTCCTTTTCTCAAAACTTCAATACAGAAAGCATTACTTGGCATGTTATCATATATTCATGTTAACAAACAACAGACACTGAGGTATCTGTTATATAATACACTATCAGCAAGAGAAAATGAGGGGATTCATACGAATCACATTCCACACAGTCAGCTTTTGTGTTTCACCATGTCATGAAACTCATCTTGAAATCCCATCTGATAAAGATCAACCCAATCTTCATTACCATAAGTTAAACAGTCCAGCTGACCATTTGTTGCAAAAGAAATCTCCACAAGGTATTATTTAAGAGATACTCTTTCAAATTCCATCAATATCTCAGGGACAATTTATGCATAGAAGTGTCACAATTGTCTTAGATTTAGTATTAGGCTATATGCTAGCAGTCTAATTATTGGACATACCATGAATTTATAATGAAGAAGCCCAATCTTCCATAACAAAACCTTGGTTTTGATTTATCTATCTGACTACAAGCCTCAAGAAAATGGCATGAACTCCAGTGACAAATATAATGCTTTTGTTCTGGAGATGAAAGAGCCTTTTCCTAAATTTTGCAGCAGAGATCTTCATTACATTGAAAGTGTGCAAATACTTGGTAGCAGAGAATTCAGATAGATATCAATTCAGAACACTGCAATGCATTTGTCATGAAAATCTGAATCTCAGTGTCAAATGGAACTATGGTCCTTATTTGGAATTCAACTTTCATAAATGAATGATAAGGCTCTTGAGGCAAGCTCTATCCTGTACAACTTTCTGATCTTATTTCCTCAAGAAGCTTATAGCCAAGAACCATGAGAGTCCTCACTGTCAATTGGTAGCACACTTCAAATGTGATGCACATTTGAGCAATTAAGCAACTATAAGGCAGCGTATAAATTTAAAATTCTGACAGAAAATCATAATTTAGCATTGTAGTATAAGCTAACATACTTATCTCAAGAATAATCAGACTCATTAAATGGCTGATTGTATTATTCCCATCTCAGTAGTTTAGTATATGACCGAGCGAAAGGCCTATCCGACATACAGAAAGAAGGTGGGTGGGGGTGCGGATTGAAGAGGAGGTGGAGGTTGCAAGAAGGTGATCTAGGGGTGGGAAAATGGAGATTTTAAAGGAGAGATCAACCAATTGAGAACTTCAAAAATCCCATTTTTTAGAATCTTTTACTTTACTGTGAAAAAACACTCTTCTCGCCTAAACTTTGAGGGATAGAAAGATAAGTCATGATAAAAGGCTTATTAAGCATTGGAAAACTTGAAGTATCCTTGAGATTTGATATTGCATGCATCTCCCATTAGGATTACTCTAAGGTATTGACAAGTTTATCATTCATTATTATATCAAGTCAAGAAACAAGACAAACAATTAACATTGATGCGTTCTACTTTAGAACATCATAAGATAAACAGAACTTACCTGACCAAACGAATAGAAGTACAATCTGAAGTCACTGTAACTGATAAAAATGCTGGCATGTTTATCAACATCGCAAAGGATCATTACTCTATCCAAAGTTATAAAAACTTCAATCCAGCAAAAGACAACCACAATAAATGTTGTAGTGAAATATAAAGAGTGTAAGCCCATAATTTGTGTGCTTTAGCCTAACATAGATAAAAGACCAGAGAACATGTGATTCTTTCAGAACTTCATCATATGCAAGTCATGGAAAATAAGTCTCAACAATAATAATGAAAAACTTAGGTGGAAGGCCTCACTTCTGCAACAAAATACGTAGCAGTCTGACCATTTGCTGGGATATCAGCAGATCGACTTGACTTGGGATCTTCATTTCCAGTTTGAGAATGCATATTAGTCTCAGTTTCTTTTGACTGCAAGAGATCAGCAGATTGACTTGACTTTGGATCTTCATTTACAGTTGGAGAATGCATATTAGTCTTGGAATCAGCAGATTGACTTGACTCTGGATCTTCATTTACAGTTGGAGAATGCATATCAGTCTCAGACTTGTCAGTTGTTGTTGACTGTAACTTGGATTCATTATGCTGCTTTGCTTGAACCATCTGCAACAACATGAATAAGTTAATGGAGCTGCTCCGCCAGATATCCATCACAACATAATCAAACTACTAAATAACAACATGTTCTTTCCATAATCTAGTAACATGCAACTTCAATCAGTTAATTGCTAATATATATGCATGGAATGATTTACATAATTCATTTATTTCCTCCTGGTAAGGAATCAAGTAGTACATACATCAGCATGGAGTTTGTCTAGAATATTGGCAACACTCTGATGATAAGTTCTCTCAGCATCAACCTGAAAGTGAGAAGCAACTATTAATGGGTCGACTTTACAGGTAAAAAAGAAGAAGAAGCACATATTAGTGTCCAAGTATGTATGTGTGTGTGTGTTTATACTGCGGCAAAAAATATCTACACTTTGACTGGATCAGATATCCTCAATTTTAGAAGATGCTCCAACTTAAACTATCTATTTCACCATTTTGTGATTCGCCCACATATTTAAACTTCAGCAGCTTGTGGAACTGCATGAAACAAGGGTTCAAATGCCAGCATGTACCATGCTGGGCCAGTAACAGCACCCAGCATGGGTTGGCATGACACCTTTTGGTTCTTTTTAAATTTATACATAATCAAGAAGAGGGTATTATGCATTTTTATTTTATTTCAGAATGGCACTGCAGAGACCATGGTGACCAGTAGCTGGCACACCCACCAACACCATCACCCAAATCCTTGGTATCAAATACTTCAAAGATATTAATCATATTGTCACTCCATGTTAGATTTATAGATTTTGCTCGGCCAAAATTTTTGAGCAAACTAAAACAACTAATCATACATCAGGCACAGTGAATCGGTAATTCAACATCTATCTGGTACTTGAGACCATATGAATAAATATGCCATGATATAATGAAACATTACTAATCTCTATTTCAATTTATCTGATCATCAATGTGTTTCACTTTTTCTTATGATATTTATGGATATAAGGCTACATGAACTGATAAAAGATTTATATTGCATCTCTTTGTGTTAGATAAAGTTTATGCTCAAGCTTGATCAGGCATCTTCCATGGAAAGGCCCAATACCTATCTGTGTACAAGACAACCATATCATATCTTCCTAAAATATTCTTCATGCAAAGAATATTTTGATCCAGAAGTTTAACTAATACAAATAAGTGCTTACTCTGAATTGAAAACTAAAAGATGAAATGCAAATACGACATTATGTATCAAGTTGAAAATTTGTGCTATGGATTTGAATAGATATTTTTGTTGTCTAAGATTGTAAAAATAGATTCAGGAAGAACTGAAAATTAGCATCAGGGTCTTAATTAGAGAAAAGCATTCACAGCAGTAGTGATCATAGGGGAGGTCGACACCTTTAACTTTCCAAATAAGAAACAAAGAAAAAATTGCACAATATCAAAGGTCATGAGTATGAGATATTGTTGCCTATTTTGGGAAAGAGTGAACAAGAAAACAGTAGGTACCATTGCAAGTAGTCGTTGGAAAGTTATCTGTTGTTGTTGAACCTCAACAGCTGTCATAGCAGCAGTTGCTTCTGTCCCCAATGTTGATAGAGTAGCTTTCAGTTCTGATAATTTTGATTCTGCATTTTGAAGTTTTACTCCACTATCTGCACTAGCACCAACTTCCTTGGACTTCAGTTGGCGCCTTATGGCTTCAGCTGTCTATTTAATGCTTTTTTTCATCAACTTATTTACAACTTACATGTCTCATACCTCCAATCAACCAATGTATGAAGATAGTATTACCTGAGCTTCCACATCCTGTCTGATCCGTTCATATCGATAAGTCAAGTGGCGAGCATCCTCCAAAGGAGCACTCGTAATCATTGCCCGTAATGGCTCAAAGACCTGTGTAATGATAAGAAAGTATTAAAATAAGAGAACTGAAACAAAAGGAGGTGACATGAGTTGGTTTATGTACAAAAGCTGACAAAAGTAAAATCCATATATTGGTATCACTGACACTTGTTTTGGAAATTTTATGTAATTGTGTATGATAAAAATAAAATACAGAAAGAAGGTCCCACTTAATCAGGCATGAGATAATTTAATCTTCTATAGTAAATCAAGAAGACAGCTGTCATTTATTTAATTCAAGAAAAAGTTAGTTGCGAATAACAATTCAGATGGCAGAGAAGCTGGATTGTAAGTGTGAAATCCCTATTGCACATAGTGGAACATCTGAGATACAGTCACCTGTAATTGTTAAAACAATATAGTACAAAGAAAATATAATATAAAGATAAGATATGCTATAACCTGATCACCAAGAATGTTGATAAGATTCTCCCTCTCTTTTTCCATCAAAATGTGAGAATTACCAAAGTCAACAGAAGCGCTTGCAAGAGCAAAACCGGAACTTTGACACCCATTTCCATATTTGCAACAATCCTCGGCTAGTTTTTTTACTGGAAAATAAAAATCAAACTCAGAAACAGAATATAGAAATAGGAATACCTTAACTAAAGATGAAAGAAAAGTTACCTATTTGAATCTGTTTTAAACTAATGGCAACAAAAGCTTCCACACCCCGTGCAATATCTCGCTGAAGATGCTATACAGATGAATGATTTTTGAAGAAAAGTGTCTGATCAATGTCAATTAGAATGGCCTCTTTCTAACTTCATTAGCAAGAATAAAAAAGGTAAAAAGAAAAGGAATACAAACTGCATGTTTCATGCAGTACCTTTGCCGCTCTGGTAGAAGCATAGAGCATCCGAAGCTTTTGGTGGCATTGAAGTTCAGCTTCATCAACCAGACCAGAATCATGGCCAAAACGCCCACTAAATTGCTTAAGGACTGCCTGCCAATAATAGATACTTTAGAAGGTGTGAAACATTAGAAACTAAAAATGCCAAAAGCCAAAAATGATATATGAGTGAAAACTTGATAAGAATGCCTATTTCCTCTTAATAGCAACACAGTTTTGCTAAATAATAAAACAATACTAAAGCTATCATGCAATTAACTGAGATATTTCAATTTTTCTACATATAACAACAATAAGACCTCGTAGCAAATATCTCTCTGCATTTAAAATTCTAAATGACAAGTGTGTGCAGAAACAACAAATACCGGCACATGCATGCATGCACATGGACATATCATACATGCTGCACATATGTGCATGCACCTAACAATGTTCATTGCCAATATCCATAAAAATACTGCTTAACAGGTATCTTATCTTATTAAGCATGGCATGAGAATATGATGACTATCCTTTGTGTTTTTATTTTCAACACTTGATTTTTTTCTTTTTTGTTGTTGTGTGTGTGTGTGTGTGTGTGTGTGTGTGTGTGTCCAATGTTTCTAGTCATCTTGCACTATCAAAGCCATTTCATTTTAAGAAAATGATATGGGCATTCTGGGCATTTGTTAATGGGACTTTACCATACCAGACTCAAAAATAGACCAAAATAAACTTCAATCAAAAGGAGTCTCAAATTTTTTTCTGATACCATAGAGAAGAGACTCGCACTGTCAATGACTACAGGCCTGCCAGTCTTCTCCCCTCTTGCTTCAAATTCTTTTCCAATATATTGGCTAATTGCTTAAGATCCATCATTATTTAAGAGCTTGCAGGAGAATCTCAAAATGCTTTTTATCAAGCATTGCTATATTCTGGATTCATTTGCATATAACGAGGAGGTGCTTATAGAATGATGGAGCAGGAATTTGAAAGGAATCCTTTTCAAAGTTGATTTGGAGAAGGCTTATGACTTATGACGTACTGGACTGGCAACTCTTGCTGAACATTTTGAAGGTGAGAGGCTTTGGCGATTGATAGATATCTTGGATTAATGGATGTGCTTGTACCACCAAGTTGGCAGTGATGGTCAATGGTCAATTGGTTAACAATTTTCATTATCAACTGCAACTAAGACAAGCAGATCGTATCCCACCATTTCTATTTCTTCTCGCTGCTGATGTGCTTCACAGAATTTTTGACTGAAGCCAGGGGAAATCAGAGAATTATGATGGGTGGCATCATCAACTTAAAATTTGGCGGTTTGAAGTTTATTATTCATCAGTTTGAAGTAGTCTCGGGACTCGAAGTTAACTGCCTGAAGAGTTGAATGGTTTACTTGAGAAGCTTTATGTTCTGTTTTCTATTGTTGGTTATTTTGGGGGCTTTAGAGGTCTAATTGATGCTTTTGTGCTGAGCTGGTTTCCTGGCACCGAACCAGGCTGTAATCCACTTGAGTAGGCTTTGGCCCTTTTCCATCATCACTAATGAATCCTTTTTGCTCAAAAAAGCACATATTACTCATTCACGTCGTACATGCTGACCAGCATATTTCGAGAATAAATACGAGGAAAGGAGGAAGAAGAAGAAGAAGAAGAAGAAGAAGAAGAAGAAGAAAAGGTGGTGCTTTGCTCATTCTATGGCCACGCCAACCTTAAAATAGTACCAAAATGGAGAAGGGAAAGCTTCCTGGATTCTTTCACCAAAAGCATATCTAAATTCTTTTTATTCAAAATGTCGCATGTTATTCACTAACAAGCTGATCTAAAAACAGGGGAAGATCCAATCAATCAAAAGGTAGAACCAAAGAACAGCAGGCTAATTAGAAAAGACAGACGACTCAAAACACAAACTTGAAGCAGAAAAGATGGAGATCACTCAACTTTGAGATCAGAGCAGAAGTACCTGTTGCTGCTTGGCCACTTGCTCTCTTAGCCTGCTGGCCTGCTTCCGAATGGCCTCCATCAGACCACCTCCCACTCCCCCTTGAGAAATCCTTCAGACCATGATCCAAGAGGATCTAAGCTTCTCTCTTTCTTGGAGACTTTGGAGGAGGATATAGAAGGCAGAGGAGCGAGAGAGAGAGAGAGAGGTGGGGGCGGGTGGTGGAATGAGGATTGTCGGGGAGAATTTTTAAGGCTGGCGCAAAGTAACAGCCAGCGGAGATCCAACGCGGAAAACACCGTGCGGTCTCCTCTGTGGCCGCAAGGCTATTGGCCTCCTCTATGGGTCCCACCGAGTGGACCGAGAGCCGTCCAGACGCTGTGGATGGGCGAATCGAAGGTGGCGCTGGTGGATGCGTCGCGAGCACGCCATTTCGGACGTCCGGAGATAACCACGGATGGGGGTGGGGCGTAAAGAGAGAGAGAGAGAGAGAGAGAGAGAGAAAAGCGAGAGGACGGCCTTAGAAAGGGAGATAAAAGAAGAAGCTTAGAAAGGGAAGGACAAAAAGGAGAGAAGGGGGAAGAGGGGGAGAAAAAAAGCTTAAACGGCGGGGGGTGACGACGCCGGGGAATTCACAGTCCGGAATGGGGGCGGGGGGAAGTAGAGAAAGAGAGGAGAGAGGAAGAGTTCAAATCGAGAGTAGAGAGCGGAGAGGCAATCAAGGAGGAGTTTCTGAATTTTTATTTATATAATTTAAATTTAAAAAAAAAAAAAAAAACAGTTAAAGAGGAGTTTAGAAAAGGGAAGACGGAAACGAGAGAGAGAGAGAGAGAGAGAGAGAGAGAGAGAAGAAGGGGAGAAAAGATCAAACGGCGGCGAGTGAAGTCGAGGGGGAATTCCGAGATGGGAAACAAGTGGGCCAATCATATTTCACCGACTAGAGCCAATAATGTTGCGACATGTGGGACTTGATTTATGGTTAGGGTTATTATATCCAGCGACGTTAGGATTATTTTATGGGGACCCAAGGCTGCGCTTGGTTCACAGCTTGGGATGGGATGGGATAAGGCATGGTGGTGTTAGTCCACCATGCTTTCTGCTACCTTTCATTGATGCCGTAAATATAAAAAAAAAATTATTTAATAATTATAAATTTTATACATAAATTTAAAAAAACAAAAAATAAGATAATAGCTAGAATTTTAAAAAAAAATTAAAAATATATAATCCATCCGAACGTTATTTTATCCCATATAGGATGAAAAATAAAATAATAAATTAGATACGATGAAAATTATCTTATTTTTATTAAAAATAAATTTAAAAAAATTATTCTTTTTCTAATTTAATGTGTGAAATGCATTTTAACAATTTTAATAATTATATTATATGTAGTGCATGCAATTTCATATTGATATCAAATTTTGATACAAGCTGTGCTTAAGTTATCAGATGCATTAAGGATCTAAGAGCAAGACAAGAAACCTTAGTTGTTACTCAATTCATGAATTATGATCATAAAATGCCTCCTGCTTGTCTGTTTTTAAATATTATGTTTAATCTCTATTTAAGCAAAAAAAAAAAAAAAAAAAAAAACTCAACTCACTTAGCTTAGCTTTTGTTAAAAAAAATAGAAAAACAAGATGAAGCGTATTGAGTATCAGAGTTCCTGATGCTTTGGTCGATGCAATGGTAGCCTTCCATGTTGCTTTCACTTTCATTGCAAATAATGCTTGTTGATATCACTGATGTCAATGAATAACAAATGAAGAGCTATTGTGTAACTTTTTATAGATGTTTAGGTCAAGATAAACCATGAGAAAAATATAAAATTAATTTATTCATAGATTAACTCCTATTTTGTGCCATCAACCTGATTGATATGCCTTGGGAATTCCTTGGTAACTAGCTATATTTAGGAGGCTTAGTAGACTAACGTTGGATTAACACTCTATTAACTTGGAAACAATGTGGTTGCTCCTTACTATTGGATGGTAGTCCACTCTTGAGTTTTCCTAATCTTTTTGGTCTTAATGCATGTAAAATTTGTGTTAGAAATATGCACCCTTACTGTATATAATAGTCTCAGTCCTATAATGCTAGTTAACTGTGGTCTATTTTTTAACTCAAAGTTATATATCATCAAATAGGTTTCAATAGGCCCACTGCTAAAGTTGCCAATAATTGTTATCATGAACTTGCATTTGCTTTTTCTTACTCAAATGCGTAAAGTTTTTGCCATTGTAAAAGCATACAACCTTATCTTTAACATGCAGAGATATGTGACATCCAAACCATAACATATTATTGCATCAAGGTTGTCTCTGACATCATTTTCTCACTTATATTATTTTAAAATTTATTATCTCAACCAATTGGGAGAGAGCCTAAAATCTCCTTTTAGTCTCTTAAAAAATAAAATTTTATTTTATCATCGCATACATTAGTTTGTGAACTAATCATGTTATGGTTGGTAAAAAGTAGGATTTGCTTATGTAGAATATATTTGGAATTTGGTTGTTGGCTTATACTATTAGTCAATAGCTATCTTAATGACGAACAAATAGCTATCTTTGATCCTAAATAGGATCTTAGTAATTTATTCAAACATATATCATCCTGAATTTAGACCATAGGTTTGTATTTGCCATTAAATTTTCATTGCATCAATCCATGTGACTATCAAGGCATCACTTTCATTTAGTAAGAAAAATTCTTTAAGACTTAATTAGAGTACCCTGGGTTGGTTAGATGTCATCAAAATAGAAGCTAAATTTGTGACACCTGTACATGATGACTTTGACTTATGGTGCACATCCCTTTTGTCTGATTAAGGGCAAAAATATTTTTTTTTGCTGGCCAATGCTGACATGCCATAGATTTGAACCATCATGAGTATAAAAATATGCTCATATTTTGCCTTCTTTTTTTATGTTTTTAAAAACTACTTGAGAGTTCATAAAGTTTAGTTGGACTTTTCAATGATACTTCTATTTTTCTATATATATATATATTTTTTCTTTTAAGACCTTGTCTTCAAGGTTTTAAGTTCCATTAATTTTGTCTCCATCCACCAATAAGATTTTATTTGCAAACAAATTGCAGCACTCAGACAGCTCATATATGTCCCCATCTCAATGATACATCCATTAGAAATAATTATAATACTAATAGATAAAGTTCTATGATGGGAAGAAGAAGAATAAGAAAAGAAGCTATAGACCATGATCTCAAAGGATTAGCATAGCAGTATATGGGTTGGCATGGCTTTCTTTGATAAATATTTTTCTTTGGCACGGAAGCTTTCTTAAGCATTCAAGGATGGCCATGTCCAAGGTATTTTTATATTCAAGTAAACTGATCATAATATAAGATTATTGTTGTTGTTATTGTTACTATTTTTTTAAAGACTAAAAAGTAATTTTATGCAGCATATGATAATGATTTTAATAATCAACATTAGAACTCATGGTACTCGAATATGTACTTTTATTGGCCACCATGAGAAGTCAACCAGCCAAAGATTCAAGTTCTATCATCAAACTTTGGATTGAAAATATGATAAAGCTGTTGTTTTCTCATTTCAACTCCTATCAACTCTCTATTCTAGAAGCTAAAATAGGGATGTTGATTTTATTACAGCATCAACCCCCCATTTGATTTCGTGCGATTGAATGTAAAGAATATTACAATATTAGGAGAGCTAAACTTTCTGCAAGTGCACTAAAAGGATACAAGAGATCACTAGTGCAAATGAAAGTAATAAAATCTACAAAGAGCCACATCAAATCATCTAAAAAAGAATACCAAAATTTACATGGAAAAATGATGGAAAAAACTATGAGACAAATTCTAACAAATTTTTTTTTTTTTCTGCTATAAAATAGTAGGATTACAATAAGGCTTTTCCAAGGCATACCAGAGGTTTCAATGAACAACATCATTAAGTAAGATCACTATTACAACAATAATATTCTTCACCAATTAAAGGTTAATAATAATAAAAGAGTGGAGAGATGTTATCCAGTATGGCGGAAAATGAATCTTCTCAAAACTTGGGTAAAAGAACACTTTAACTTTGATCTTGACTATTGAGATTTTGTCTTTCAATGTTACGAATGCTCTCGTAAAATTTTAGCTCAATCAGTGTTAAAAATACCATCCAACTAAAATAACAAAATAGTTAGAGTTTTGAGAGCTTTTCTTTTTCTTTTTTTCTCTTGTTTCTCCCTAATTCGTTGAACCTACTTTTTTTACTTATTCTTAGATGAAGGAAAGCCACTTGCAAGGTTTCTTTGAAAAGCCAAATCAAAGTCAAATAAATAATAAGTAATTAGCTCCTCCATGTGGCCTTTGGTCTTCCATATAAGTTCTTAATAAATAACTTTATTTATTCCCAATAAAGAGACCATCTTCATGCAGAAGGAATAACCCAACAAACCTTCCTCTTCTGACTATATGGAGAGGTTCATCGTACCTATTATAGCTCAACATATTTCATGTTTCTCTTTGGGTATGGTCTTTGTCATCATATCTACACCATTGCAATTAGTATAGATTTTTTGTAGCTCTAACATCTTAGATTCCAAGACATCTCCTATCCAATAATATTTCATATCAATATGCTTCGGTTTGGAATGAAAACTTGGATTTTTTTTGAGATGGATAATACTCTTGACTATCATAATGTAGTGCATGTCTTCCTTACTTCAACCTCAGCTTTAACAATTCTTTGTAAGCTTCAGTAGTTGCAATAAGGTTTGTTTTAGTAGTAGGAAGTATAACACACTTTTGCAACTTTAACTATCAGAATACATTTCTCCATACAAAAGTGATTAAGTACCATGAGGTGGACTTGCTATAGTCTATATCTTTAGCCATTTCTACATTTTTTTAGCCTTTCAATATGGGTTTGCCACTTTCAAAGTAAAAACACTTCTGGAAGTGCCTCTGAAATATCTACAAATCCATTTCTCTGTTAGGATTAAAAAAAAATCAATTAAAAACTCTGATAGTATATGCTATGTTTGGCCTTATACGTATCATTGCATGCATCAAACTTTTTATTATTGAAGTATATGGAATTTTCTTCATTTCTTCTTTTTCTTCCTCACCAGAGGATTTTGCCTGGAGCTTAACTTGAAATTGAAATGATTAGAAAGAGATGTACTAATTGGTTTGACATTATCTATATGGAATCTTTTAAGCATCTTCTCATTATATTTCCTTTGTGATAACCATAGCTTCTTAGTGTTCTCATCATGGGTAACTCTTTTGTCAAAGATTTTCTTTATTGACCGTAAGCCTTTCATGGCAAAGGATGTATCAAGCTCTTCCTTTAACTTGTCAATCTCTCTAACATCACGTCTAACAATCAACATATCAACAATATAAAACAAGATAATAATAAAATCACCATCAGAAAAATTTTAAACAAAATACACAATTGTCTCAAGTGGTTCTTTTATAACCATGCTCCCCATGAATGATTCAATTTTTTTTACACCACTAGCTCACTGCTTGCTTCAACCCATACAAGCTCTTATTCATTTTGCAATCTAGTTTTCTTTTTCTTCTACTTAGAAACCTTCTGGTTGCTCTATATAAATGTCTTCCTTCAAGCCATCACGAAAAAAAGCTATTTTGACATCCAGTTGTTCAATCTCTAAGTCCATGCTTGCAGCCAAACCAAGTACCATTTAGATGGATAACATATTCAACACAAATGAGAAAATCTATTTAAAATCATACCCTATTTTTGATTGAAGCCTTTCATAACTAACTTACCTTGTACCTTAGCTATTAACAATAATAAAATATTAATATTTTAAAAATAAAAATAAATGTAATAAATATTTAATGAATAAAATAAAATAAATGAATAAAATAAAATAAAAATATAAAACTATTTAAAATGAATATTGACATGTAAAATAAAATAAATATTAAAATAAATATTTATGTAAATAAAATTTTGTAATATTTATGTAAATATTCTGGCATGTAAACAAAAATTTAGTATTTTGACTACTTTCAATTGAATTTTTAGAAAGAATTTACAAATGATACCTCTACGGGTAGAATTTATAAATGACTATTTTGAGGGATTTATAAATTTTATAAAATTTTAGAAATTCTCTTTTGAGAAGCCAAACAAGAAATTTTGATTTTAAAATTCTAAAATCCTCGGTTCAAATAAAATCACTCTTACATATCTTCCATCCAAACATACCCTAAGTGTTTCACCAGTGGTGACAAAAATACCATTTATATTCTACCATTGATCTTTAGCTCTAAATTTTTACCCTCCCTGATTGAAGTTGTGAGACACCTCTTTGAAATTTTCTTTAGGTCCAATGGCAAAAGACCATAATGGATCTCCCAATATCTAACACCAAGCCAAGTTTCAGGCCATTGTATATGCTGCTGCCATTGGCCCTTGCATTGAGTTGATGATGCATGTTATCAATGAACTTGTGATTGGCCAAACTCTCATCTACACGGTAGAACTGCTCAGGCTTATGTTCTCTGATCTCCGATCCATGGCAAGATGCGTCGTAGATGACAAAGGCACCAGATGATGGGAGGATGTTTCATAACACTGAAATTTAGAAGTAGATTTCCCATGCAGTTGTTCTCCACAGCCTGTTGCTCACCAGCAACACATTTTTAACTGCAGTTCAATTGAAGTCACGTAGCTGGCTGTGATGTTTCATTTGGTGGCCATTTTAATGACCGTGTCAATTTTTTCCTTTGAAAATAGCTTTGAGATAGCTTGGCATCAATCGAAATCTACCGTTCAATGTGTTTGGCTGTTTCTAGATGATGAAGCGTGCCAGCAATGATAAATTAATTAGAGCCGAGTTTTTCTTGGGTTATGCTAGACCTCCCTGGATCCTGTGGTCCTTTTTTCCTTGGTGATCTCACGCGCCAAAATTAAAATCCAAACCATCAATTTTTTTTAAAAAAATCATAAGGCGGAATGTCTTACCTAAAAATATTTATTTAATAACTTTTGATTAAATTTATATTTTTATTAAAAATATTTTAAATTTAATAATATTATATATAATATATATTATTAATAATATATTTAATAAATATATTATTAATAAGAAATAGATTTGACTATATTCGAATATAGTTAGGTTTAGAATCTAATCACCTTTTTCACTTTGGATCTATAAGAATTTCAAAGCCAACTTCATTTTTTTTAAACTTTTTTTTTTTTTTCATACTTGAGACTCGTGGACGATGTGAATTTAAAGATGAAAAATATGACGAATTTAGTTTTGGCTATATTCAAATTCAAATATAGTCAAGCATATCTCTGATTAATAATATTATTTTTTAATAAATATTTATTTTAAATAATATTTATTATTAAATAAGTTATATTTATATAATATTAATAATTATTACTAATATTTACGTTAATATAAATAATAAAATATTAAAATTTTTAAATAAAAAATTTATAGAATAAATATTTAATAAATAAATTAATAAGCATATAAAATAATCTAATTTGGGAGATAAAAAATTATTTTAAAAAAAATTAAAGCCATTCCAATTCAGCCTTCGTAGTATGTCCTCTATCATATGATTTTCATGCATATTAAATCCATGCAGTGAATCAAACAAGGTCAAAATGGTTCAAGGAGCTCATGGACTGTAATCTATATCAATTAAGCAAAAATTCTAATCTTGTGATTCTTGTACCCTTAGATTTTTGGTTTTTTAGATTCGAACGTTCTCATGGATTTCATAAAATCTTCAACCCAATAGTGGCCTTGATGCTCTGAGTGGAGATTCTGGGAAAAATGGATATTTTAGATGGTTTGGCGAACGCTGAAATGCTTTTCGGCTGTAAAGGAATTCCGATCATTGGAACCACCGTCAGCGCGGACCGAGCCGGATCCGATCGAGTTCCGCCTTTCTTCTCCAGAAACCAGGGCTCTCCATGGCTCTGCTTCCCTTCCCTTCCCCTCCTCATCCCCTCCTCCACCTCTCAAACCCTAAACCTAGATCTCCCTCCCTCTGGCGCCGGAGCCCCGTCGTCGCTTCCATCAACCAAACATCCCCTTTCTCCTCCTCCTCCTCCACCGCCTTCCCCTGCGCGTCCGGCGGCCGCACCAGCCCGGCGCCGTCCCCCCCTCCATTCCCCTCCCTCGCAGAAACCCTCAGACAGTACTCGGCGTTTCTCGTCCAACTGGCTGCCTCCGCCGTCTTCGTCGTCGGCTTCGGCGCCCGCGCCTGCGCCCTCGGTTCTGCTCCACTTCGTACCCCCACCGCCACCACCGCCACCATCGCCTCAGGTTTGTGGCGTTTCCCTCTGTATCATGAGGCGATGACAGTTGAGGAAAAAAAAAAAACTCCTAGCTTTCGGTTTTCCCCGGTGTCGAAAAGTTATGATATTGGAAGAAAAATCCCGCCTTTCGTTTTCCTCTGTTCAAGAATCAATGATTCTGGGATAAAATTCCCAACTTTCGTTTTTCCTCTATGTAAGCTCTCGGTTGAGTTGAACATCTCAATTATTGACTGCTATAGGAGTTATCTTTCATAATTTTTCTTCCAAAGTTTTATTTGGGAGTTCTAGTTTGCCCGAAAATTATGTTGTTACTGTTGGATTACATACTTATATCAAAGTTATGAACTTTTCCCTGTATCAAGAAGCAATGATACTTGAGAGAAAAAGAAGAAAGAAAGAGAAAAAAAAAAAAAAAAAATTTCGGTTTCGCTTCTTATCAGCTGGTGTTTAGTTGACCCCAATGCATATAACATATATGATAATTCTTTTTTTAAATGCACATATTTGCTTCATAGATCTTATTCGAGCAATTCTTGTTTGTCTGGGAATGATTGTTTTGGTGCTTTTGGTTTGCAAATGGTGTCAAATCTATTAACTTTAATGGAGTCATGCAGTGGACAGCTCTGATACAACTGTTGAAGGAGTGGAGGATCAGGAGTTAAGGACCGCACTTGAGAGTTGGAAGTCAAAGACATATGCTCTCACTGTCCCCTTAAGGATTGTTGCCCTTCGTGGCTCCATACCACCCTCATGGATCAAGGTTGGTGACTTGTTGTGGTCTCTGAAAAGAAATTTTAAGGATAATGCATATCCTTTGCCCAATCTGGCCTGTGGTGTGGCCTTTGGCATTTTATTTGTTGACTTATTAGTTTATTTGTTTATGTTTTGAATTTTTCTAAAATTTGAAATGTATCTGGTCCGAAAGGAATTAATGCTGCTACAGACATGGATTTATTCAAGTTCGTGACCTCCTTCCAGTTTTCATATTTGCATTCATAAGTACATAACTTTCTGCATTCTACTGCTGCCTTATTTTTTTGAAAAAAAAGAAAAAATATCTACTACTTAATAAATACTTGTCATCTGAAAGCTCTCTGGAGGAACAATTTTTTTCCAAGGTCAAATTGGTTCACAAAAACAGAGTTTATGTTATCTTCAGCTCACAAATCTTGTTGTAGGCCAAACTTTCAATTATCAAGCATAAATGATTTATCTTTTGGTTTTCACTAGCATTTGTTTATCTGATTCAACATTGTCAGTACATTGTTGTAATTTTGGTTGTCGTTTTGTTTTCAGCAATTCATGTTGTTCTTTCTTATAACTTTTGTATAATGTAGGAGTTCATTCAAGCACAAGGAAGAAGGTTGAAATTAATCCCAGAGTACCGAGGAAGTCTTGAGTTCATTTACTCTGAGTTGTCCTCAGCTTCTGAGAAAGGTTCTCTGCAGCCTAAGTCTGCCATGGCAGCTGACATAGTTTCTGTTGGTGATTCTTGGCTCAGCTATGCCATTAGCGGAGGTTTAATAGAACCCATGAAAGACATTGAACAAGAAGATTGGTTTAAAAGTTTAGGCAACAAGTGGAAGGTGAGAATCTGATATTTGTAATCCATACATCATAGTTTGCATCCTTGATCCTTGTCATATATTTGGGTTTGCTTCCATGCCTGCAAACACAAATACTGAAAAGACAAGAATTTGCACATAAAATGGTTTCAGTAATACATAGTGAATCATAAAGTTGATCAGTATATACACTTAGACACATGCGGTCATTTTTTGTGTTCTAAAAAGTTCTTTTTATTCCTTCTTTTAATAGTGAAATAATCTATATTTTGAGGGAAAGGGAGGGAGTTCCATCCGCACTATAATTACCCAAGTCAAATACTTGGGAATGCACCATCCAATACTCAAACCCAGAATCTTTAGTTGTTAAGCAGAGGGAGGTGACTACTGGGGCAAGCCTCAGTTCACTGCAAGTGAAGTGATTTAACAACTTTTCTAGAGGCGGGTTGTATATCTAAACTTTTCTAGAGCCTGCAAGGCTGGTTTGTGCTCATGTAAGTTATGACCTCTTAATATCAATTAACCACTCCATCATATACTCTCTCTCTCTCTCTCTCACTCTCTCTCTCTCTCTCTCACGCACGCACGCACATGCACATATACATGTGCGTGCTGTAGTTGGTTTCTCACATGCCTTGTAACCGATGCATCATACCTGTTGTGCTCTTGTCCTTTGTGGACTTTGATTGCCATTATCAAACTTCTAGCAGCGTTAGTAGGAATGCCGAGCATTCAACAAAAGTCCAATAGTTTGCTCAGGCTTTGCACTGTAGTTGACTACCGGATGCTCTGTATGAATTGTTATTGGCTTCTGATTTATAGTATCAAAATTGTTGTTATAGTTTTATCAAAGTCTCTCAGGTATATCTATGCAGGAACAATAAGGGAAAATTAGATTCTAATGGCTACATATGGGGACTTCCTTACCGTTGGGGAACCATGGTTATAGCATACAAGAAGAACAAATTCAGAAAGCACAATCTGAGGCCAATTGAGGTGACTTTCTTTCTTGTGCAATCCTGTCTAGTATTGTGATTAATCCATTAGCCAAAGAACTAAATTAAAATTATTTACATTGATACCTTTTGGAATTCATTACAAGTTTTGAAACTTAGTTTGCTTTTGTTCCGAATTCTGATATTCATAGGCTTCTTAATCATTCATGGACAAGTTGATTCTACACTGTTACTATGCTCTCTCTCTCTCTCTCTCTCTCTCTCTCTCATGTGTGTCTGTAAGATCATTGGCTATTATATATATGGCTATGTCATATGTTCTATGCTAGGAAAATTTTTAATCATTACAGGACTGGGGGGATTTGTGGAGGCCTGAACTTGCTGGAAAGATTTCGATGGTTGATTCTCCCAGAGAGATTGTTGGTGCAGTCTTGAAACATATGGGGGCATCATACAATACAAACGATATTGAATCACAAGTTATTGGTGGAAGGGAATCTGTCCTGCATAATCTGACAATGCTTCAAAATCAGGTACAAAGAAGATGGTTTTCAATTTGTTGCTACCTGCTAGGATGGATTCCAAATTCTATTTCAGATTAGTGACTTTACTGTGTAAATATGTACTAAGGGTTAAAGCAAGCTTTTGATTTTGCACTGCTTTTGCTGCCTGCGCTTAAATATCACTTGAAATAATGTACACTTCCATTGCTCCATTCTTTCATATATAATTAATTAATGGTTACATTGGATATTGGAGGTAAAGGAAACACTTAACTGTTCTGAATAGGCTCGCCGAATTTGTGATGTCTACTTCTGATTAAATGCTGATACTCTAGTTTCCTTCTGCAGGTACGACTGTTTGACAGTGTGCACTACCTGAAGGCATTTGGGGCAGGTGAAGTGTGGGTTGCTGTAGGATGGAGTAGCGATGTTATTCCTGCTGTCAAGCGCATGACAAATGTTGCAGTGGTTGTTCCCAAGTCTGGAACAAGTCTATGGGCCGACTTATGGGTACGACCTGGGTTCTCCTCAACTCGTCTTCTTATGCTTGTAATTTATTTTTCACAAGTTTCCCATGTTATGGCTTTCCTGTGTTCATCATGCAATGCATTGATTGGCCTTGTGTATGTTGCCATGCTGACATAAGACCTTCATTCTTGCTTCCTGAACCAACATTACCAGAACCATATTGAAATGCTAACTAGCTCCATTAAGGAGGTTCGAGAAATCCTTTATTAGTTGAATATTTAACCCTTTCAGGTGATACCCTATGCAACAAGATTTGAAACAGATCGAATTGGTGGCAGAGTTAGAGGTCCATCTCCGCTGGTTAATCAGTGGCTGGAGTTCTGCTTACAGACTGCGAGAGGGCTGCCTTTCCAGCAGGAAGTTGTCCCAGGAGCATCTCCCTTTGCTCTTGAACATCCTCCACTCGAAGGATCTCAAGAACCCAGAAAGGGAAGGCCAAAACTTGATACAAACCTCATTGAAGGTATACCTCCAGCTGATATATTGGAGAAATGTGAATTTTTAGAGCCGTTGTCGGAGAAGGCATTGGAAGATCACCAGTGGTTGATATCTAGCATGCAGAAAAAAGGCGTTAATTGGATTGGAATCTTGCTTTGTCGTTTCAGATCAATCTTCAATCCTGCAGGGATTTTAGGCTCTTAATGCTTAGATCTTCCATGGTATGGAACTATTCATACATAAAAATAGGATTCACCCACTCTGTCATTTTAAGAAGTTCTTTTTCTGTTTAACATTATTGGACTCATTTGTGTGTACCAAATACTGGTCTGGGTCATTTGTAACTACTGATTTCATCATCCTGTATTTCTCAGATTAAATTGGTATCATTTTTTTCTTTCTTTTTTCCTTTTTTTTTTTTTTTCAAAGGCCATTGTAGTCTTGTAGATTGGCAAGCTTATGTGGTAAATCAATCTGGTGCCACTGGTGAAGGTAAAACGTCAAGTTTTAGTTGTGTCTTGTAACTTTGCTTCATTCATGGATATGATTTCTCTCTCTCTCTCTCTCTCTCTCTCTCTCTCTGAGACATTGGATTAGGGGTGCGGGTGAGTCATATCCAAATCCAAATCTAAATTTGATTAAAACTCTATACTTGTACCTAATATCAGACCCAAAATAAGTGGGTTTGGGTCTATTCTAATCCAAACATGATCAAATAAAATTTCCCCATCTAATTTTATATCCAAACTCTATTCAATAGTTTACTAAATCTTTTTTGTTTTTTGGTGCTCAAAACATTAATTTTGGATCAGATTAGTGGAGTTACTGCATGAGACTGCAAATCTATAATTTTTGCATGAAAAATTTTCAGAAGGTCGACTATCTTGAGGAACAACGGCATCAAGGCTGGAACCATTTGATCCTCCCTTTTTTTTTTAAGGGGTGTGGTCTGAGCTAAAGCTAAATTCTCTCTCAGTATGATACAAATGCCTCATCTGGGATCCGACTTTGGAACCTCTCTGCAAGTGCGCCGAGGGGCACATGAGGACCTTTCTGGATTTCTGTGTGTCACTAAACGACTATTGAGAGATTAAGTGATAATTTTAGACATTTCAGACTACTACCACTACCATGTAATTGAAAATGTTGATCCAACTTATGTCACTAAATGGTAGACGGTTCTTGCATTATTTAGAGCTTCAAATCTAATTATTTGTGCATCTCTTGGATGAATTTATTTCAGAGTTGTAAAGAGAGATCAATTAAATTGAGTTAAGAAGGCCCTCATATTTCTGTTACTTCAACATAGGACAAAACAAAAATTTTAAAAGGAATGTTAAAATTGTGTCCAACAATCCTCTCAGAACTTCTATCATCATCTCTGTCTTTTTTTTTTTTGGTAAATCCAGAGTTTTCATCATTCCCTTTTTATAAAGTCTTGGGAATTATATTATAAACCAAGACCTTCAAAGTAGCGCAAAGCTATGATGATTCACAGTTTGATGGAGCCCATGTAGTTCCATGCTTTTAGATGAACAAGAACCTTGGACACCAGCAGCACCGAAAAGCTCAAAAAACGAAGAGAAGTCATTTCTATGATGAACGCTTAGTTGGCTAAATCTTATACAAACAATAAAGAGCAAGAGTTCACTTCTATGATGAGAGAACTCCTCCCATAAGAATGACCAAATATGCTTGAAAGCTCAAATAACAAAGTTCTATTCAAGTACAAAGGAGCAGCAGTTCTTTTTTATGATCAAGAAATTTTCATCAGAATAGTTGAAATGAACCTATAGGACCAGTTAAGAAAATGGAATTATATTCAAATTAACATATCATCTATCTATTGTTAGCAGAAAAAACATATCATCTTTTTCCTACAGGGTTATGCATAAACAACGGCACATTGAAACATAGAAGACCTATTTATTTGTATAAGTTTTACAGGTGGTATGAGGAATGGTTTCAAGGGAAAAACACAACAAAATTTTCACCCAACAGCAAAAGGTTTTTTCTCGAATCTGTTTTAGACGTATCATCTGGGTTCGTTAGCCTTCTAGTCCTGTCTTTTTTTGCCAAGTCTCAATGCACGAGCACAAAACCAAGTCACACACTGTAATAACGTCTTGCCTCCAAGCACATCAAATGCCATCAGAAATTCTAAAATCAGCTTATAATTTTCATACCCCACAGGTGTGACTCCTAAGGTCCCTTCAAGTACTTGTTTTGAAACCAACCTTATCCAAGAGAACAATTTATAGGAACAACATCTGTGATGAGTGAACAATTGTTCACTAGGGTATGCTACAAGTAGTTAAACGTATCCAGCAAACTTAATTTCATCAAAGGAGTACCGCATACACAAGAATTAAATTAATTTGGGCAGACTGTGAGACCCAAATGTGTTTCATCTGTTTGAACTCAACTCGTCTTATTAGAACTTGTGAATCCCCACCTTCTAGATTCAGCTATGTTGTTTCATCCTTGAACCAAACCAAAAGTAGCAAAGCTACAGCAATGAATGCACCAAAAGTAAGCCATCAAACTTATACTCATGTTTAAGGCCTATTCTAGTATTGAGCATCTCTGAGTTTCATGTTGAAAATAATAAATAATTTTCACTGCTCATCAGGATCAGACTCGGTTTGAGAGCCATCGAATTATCCCCCACTCTTCCATTTCCTGTTAGATCATGATGCGGAGCCAAAAATCTTTGATACTCCCCAAAACATAAGATTCTGTTAATTTCCAGAATGCATCCGCATTGCTTCCTTGGAAAGCTATCCAAATCACTTTACCTTTTCTCTTTATTCTACAGGCTAGGGACTTCGCTTGCAATGCCTTGACCATTCTTTCAACATCTTCACGATTTTCTCCTTTCAGCTTGAGCAAAACATCATTTGAGGAGATTCTGAATCCACCATACATGTACCAGTATGCCAAACGACGTGCCAACAACCATCTATGGATAAGCTTTGGAACCATGGGTTGCCCTTTACACCAGAACTGATCAGCGAAAAAACCACAATAAGAGTGTAAGATAGTTGAAAATCGATATGGTATCTCATAATCATCCTCAGCCAACCTGCTTGAAGGAGTCAACCACTCATAAAATCTTTCATGAATGTGCGTTTTCAAGGCGGAATGGACATAGGAACTTTCACTGAACTCAAAATGGACTGCATGGTTCCTTCTCCTCTCATCTAATTCCATCCGTACACCACCTAGCAGCAGGCCAATCAAAATCTCTTGTTCCTGATCAAGTTTCATACTTACCTTTCTTCTAACAACCTTTCTGTTCTGGCTAAGAACATAATGAAGCTTTTCAAGAGACTGAGGTTCAACATCATATTTCTTTTGGCACATTATATCATATATCTTTGCAACCTTAACATGATCTTCTAAGGTAAGAAACCCCTTTAATATGGTGTTGCATGACTGGGCATTGGTACCAATTGTCCCATTCTCATGCATTTCATTAAAAATCTCCTCGGCCTTCTCTAGGTTACCAACTGCAACCAAAGACCCCAAATATATATTGTAGAGGATTCTATTTGGGTTGCATCGTGTGAGGCATCTTGAGAATGTAAGCTCCGATTTGTCACGCATGCCCAAATGGAGATACATGTGCATCAAATCAAGATAGGCAGGCATGAGAAACTTCATATCACTTTCCATGAAATCATTCATTAATTCTTCTGCAATTTCAACTTCTCAAGCATTCAACATGACCTTGATTATCTTATGATATGTGGCAACACTGATGGGTATCTTCTGCTCCTTCATCCCTTTGTATATCTCCAGTGATTTCATTGGCTTGCCGGCCCTTGCATAAAGATCCATTAGATAAACAAAGGCTTGAGAAGGGATACTACAACCAGACTCCAAAAGCTTGAGCCATGTTCTCTCTGTTTCCTCTACATCTCCTTCCTTGGAGCAAGCTCTCATGATGGAAAGCAGTACATCCTTGCCCTCCTCAATTTTGGCTTGCCTCATCTCTTCCCTCAGAGCAGCAATTCTTTCTCTATCGATAACATATTGATAACTGTGGAGCCATACCAGTCCAGCATAGATATCCTTACCAGATTATGGTATATGATTTCAGCCTGCTTAAGATAATGCGTTAATGACCCTCCTGTCTTACTGACAAGTGCTCCAAAGAGAGAGTTGTGCAAGCTGAGCTGTGGTCTGTAAACACCTAACTGAATCATCTTATTGTAGATTGCACATGCCTCCTCGAGGCAACCTTCTGCTGGTGTGCTAAGATAAGCAACAGTCAGGATATGAAACGTGGACTCACTGGGGATTTGACCTTGTTTGATAATAGCATCAAACATCTCACCACATTTGATTCACAATAGCAAAATCGAATCCGAACCAGTGCTGCTGGGACATCCATTTATATACCTGAAATCAACCAGCCATCCACTCAGACAGCTGAAATAAACAATTTATTCCTCCTTTATTTTGTTTTTTTAAAAAAAGGCTAACTTAAAGCAGAAAATCTCCCATGGGCCACACAATATTGGCAATGGCGGTGAACAAAATCAAATTTTGACAAGAGATCAAGACGTGAAAGTGCAAATGAAGCTGAGTTCAAAAGGGATCCATAGCCATGGGGCCATCCATGTACAAATTTGAAATCAAACAGCTCCCAGATCTGAAAGCTGAATCTCGGAAACCTGGTCCCCTCCTAACCACAAAAACCAATTTGATGCATCAAATTTCCATTAGGCCTCATGCGTTGAACAAGAACGAAGTTTGAGAAGAATAGGAGCATGAAAGAAGTGATATACCACCGAAAATGTGCTAACTTGACACCAAATCTCTTTTGAGCCTTAATCACCAGCTGCCAAGGTTGGGGAAAAAAAAAAAATTGGACTTTGAGAATAAAAGATGTTTGAAACAAGTGAACTCTATGCCGGTGAGGCAAACAAACGAACAGATAGGGGACAATAAATCGATCCAAACGAAATAGGGCACTACCACTGACCCGGAAAGTGGCTTCATTTTCCCGGATCCGCATGCAGTGTAGGGCGATGTAGGTGGTGTCCTCCTGGGTGATCCATTTGCGCTGCGCGTTGAGAATTCTGACAAATGTGGACTGTTTGTGGGCAGGCAGCTCCTTGCAAAGCCAGGCGATCCTGGCCCTCCTCCACTGCTCCGGAAGCTCCTCCAGATCCCTCACTTCCACGGCGGGAGAGGGAAAGGCCCTCATGTCCCTCTCTGCGGTCCCATCCGAGAACGGCTGAACCAAGGGACGCCCCGCGTCTTCCCACTCTGCCTCCCCCTCGTCCCCTTCCCCTTCCTCTTGTTGCGAAGGCTCCACGGCGACCGAGGAAGCCCTTTTAGGCGAGGGAAGGGGGCGAAGGGGTAGTGGAGATGGGGCGTGCGAGAAGAGGGCCCCGCAATGGAGGCGGCGGAGAGGGGAAGGGAGGGGGAGGGATTGCCGGAAAGCAGCGAGAGAGGTGGAGGTGGTCATGGGGGGAGGAGGGTGGTGGTCGAGACGGCGGAGGGAGAGGCCGGCGGGGAGCGCGGCCGCGGAGCAGAGCTCGGGACTTTGCGGGAGAAGCATCATTCCTCGCTTCTCTCTCTCCCATCCAACGGGTAAAGCAGAGAGCGGACAGTTTTTATTATGCCCGATAAAAATAAAAATAAAAATAAAAATAAAAATAAAAATAAAAATAAATAAATAATGTGCCTCCTAAAAAAGCGGAATCAAAGATGTTAATTTTTGTAAAAAATATTTATAATTTTAATGGTAAACATCTTTAATTCTCATAATTTACTACCGTCTACGCCTTTATTTTGCCTGCTAAATATTGATGTTTATTATATTAAGCCTTAAAATTTAAAATAAAAATTATATCCTTGTGAAAGAAAAATAAAAGAAAACAATCTACTAAACAAACTTCTTCAAACATTTAGTTATTTACTTTGATTATAGCTATTTTTTTAAAATAAAATAAAAACTTTATTATACCAAGTACAACAAAGATGAATTTATCATTATCATCTGCTCTATAAATGAACTAAAATAATTCTTGTTTGACCTTTCTTAACTCTACAGGTTTGATTGTCATATATTTTTTATTTTTTTCCGAAACAAAGCTCAACTCCAAAAAAAAAATTAGCAGTGACATGGATTAGGGTAGTCATCTCTCTACAATCTATTGGTGATATGGATTGATGTGGTCTCTCTCATGGGGAAAAAAAAAAAAAAAAAAAATCAGACCATCTCAAAAGGGGCCAATTTAACCCTAATCGGGACCTAAATTGTTAGGGCCTCTACTTCTAGGCCCTTGTACATTTAACTCTATGATACCACTTGCAATTATCATAGAATTCATCAAGCTATTTATAATGTTCTCACCATATTTGATGAGCGAGTGGCCTTTGCTTTCCAACCACCTCAACTGGCTTTCCTCCTGGAACCACACCTGAAACATGTAGAACTTGCTTAGGCTCAGGAATGGTGATCCCAATTATAACATTTTGTTTTTGGTCTTTACCTTTTGACTTAATCTTTCTTCCAGCAATTTATGCTACAAATATGTGTGCAGCTTCCAATGTTGGCAGATCTTCATGCAAAGTGGTCTCTTTAGGTTGCAGTCTACCTGTTCACAGTGTGGTGGATCTGGGAAAGTTGTAAAGGTATATATTTACTAAGACACATATTAGCACTATTTGGCATTTCAAAAGAAATTCATATCCTACCTGCTCAAGAACCATAAGATCGTGCAAATTCTAACATAAAGGAAAAAGGATTATGCGAACTATTTTGTGTGTTTTCCTGCTATTTTTTACTCAGATTTGCTGCGTAATTTACTGCTGTTCGTTTCTAGTATGACATGATTTGCTTTGATGTGGAAGAATAGTGTTTATTGTTGAAGCTAGATAGAAAAAAAATCTGAATAATATTTGCAATCTTGGTACCGATCCTGTACCGTTATCATGTTGGTATAGTGTCATTATGCTTTCTACAGGATCAGTTTTGCATACAGTACTAGGTTTACCTCCTATAAGTATTGGTTTGATACTAATATGGTACAGTATGTTCAGTGCTGGGTGATATGCTCTGATACCACAAATCTTGATTCTGAGCAACTTTCCTAAGAGGTTTGATAGTTGATGATGCTGTTGAATCATCAATCACTATTCCAAGTTTAGATTTGTTTGATGATAACAATTTATCCTAATTGCATGCAGATGTGAGTATCTTTGTTAATGTATGCTTAAGATTTCGCAGTGTATGTGTGCTGTCTTGTGATTTCATATTTATTGGCGCTTGACATTTCATTGATAGCTATACAATTGCAACTTTTGGTAAACCATCTTTTTGGACTATGTTTTGATTGTGATACATACATTTAGTTCTTTTAAACATTTTTTTTGGAGGATTTGATTAGGATTATGGGTATACAATTTGTCAGGACAATTAAAAGAAAAAGGTTGTACACCGATAAGATTAAATTACAGAGCCAACTGCAACTTTATTCATTAGAAACTACTTTATTCATTAGAAATTAGTTATGTGTGATATAGACATTTTAAATAGAAAGTACCAATATACTTCTTAAATTTAGTGTTCACATGTTATTTCACTATGGTTGTTGTTTGCAGTATCAAATATTGTGGTTGTGCCACAATGAGTTATGGGTTGGCATGATGCTACTCATCATGCTGTGTATTAGCCCATACAACCATAGATGGTATATGAGATTTCTTGCTTTTAGGTAAAAGACACCCTAATAGCACGCATAAATTCTGATATTTTATCAGTTTGAGTATTTTAGATCACAATTAGCTGTATGAGAAATGGATGTGTAATTGATATGTAGAAAGTGACATTGTACATGAGGCTTATTAAAATGTTACAGTGAGAAAATTTTCACATCTATCGAAGTCATTCATATACTTCAGTTGCAAACACAACCAAGATCAGGGGAAAAAAAACATAGGGTAATCACTAAGATATTAGTTTGTAATGATCCCCACTAGTTTATGTATAAAATAATTGATTAACTAAGCATATTTCTCATTGGTTACCCTTGCTTTCCTCTCACTTTTCTTCCTATTTTTCCATATTTAGAAAACCAACTCGAGTTCATATCTTAAACATGTCTCCTGGAAAACACTAAGCTGCAAAAGACATATCTTCTCTATGAGCATGTTATGTTGCTATTCAATATTTAAATAATAGTTCTGACTTAGCCTTATGACTCTAGCATCTTAAATTGAATAATCATGTTGATGTTGATCATGGTGTACCAAACCGGTATTGGGACCTGTATCGATTGGCTACAACCAATGTTATACTAACACTTGGTATGCACAGGTATTTTAGTTCCATACTGGTATGCCTTAAACTTATTTTCTCATTCTTTATTTTCTTATCATTAAAAGTTTTGAGAGAATATTTTAATAATTATTGTGGTTAAAATTCATGTTTTCATGATATTTTTATCTTTTTTTGAGGGTATAATCAATTAATTAACGCAATAGAAAATGCAATGTAATACTCAATGCATAAAAATAATACATATAATTGAAAATGAATGGATCAAAATTAATATAGTAGACTAGAGATTGCATATCGAGATTTAGTTTCTTATGGAATATCTATGTCGCTCATAAATGTTGATATCTTGATCGTAATCTAAGCTTGAGATACTCCAATCTAGATAATGCCCCCTTCCTTGCATCTAATAATTGTCTCCTCTTTGATAACCTCTCGATCTGATACTTGATACTAGGGTGGCTACCCAATCATAGTTTGAGGCAACTAAATCTGACTTGTAATTTGGTTAAGATGATGGAGGATGGTGGCTACTCAAATATGACATCTCCAATGAACGATAATTATATGGGTCATAGTTTAAATACATATAATAGGATTTGATGTATGATTCGAATTCAAATGCATCCAAGTATCCTATCTGGGATGCTAAATCATTTGTAGTAGTAGTCATGTCATCAATTATCATGAGGTGCTCATCTTCATTATGCAATCACGTCCCTATAGGCTCTTAATTGTGCATCGTGATCCATATTTTATGTGGCATGATTAAACTGTAACTTACTAGTGAATAAAATAGGACTATAGTACTATGAGCCATGTCCAGTGCCACCTCACTAGCCATTAGATCCATCATTGCTCGAAATGTCATTGTCATCATTACTATCATTGCGAGATGATTTGAGCAACCATCATTTGAAGGCTCGTTGGTCTTAGAATTAGAGTGAATAGGTTTCTTATCCATTCTCTTCAATGGTAAAACAACTTTCTTTTCTTGCTAATATGAGAAACTGCTTTCTTGTCCCAAGTGCCCTAATATTTCTATCTTTGTTAGGTGGCTCAATTGGGTCTACTATCTTGATTGGCTTTACCTTCCTAACTGGATCGGGTATTAAGGTGACCTCCTTTGTCAAATCTTAAGAGGATGTCTCACATATAGGGCCTTGTGATGATGATTGGCTCTTCCTAAATCTTTATACTCAATTGGCTGTTTGTGAGCATGGTATGTGTCATTCTACTCATTGTTCAACATCTAACCTCAACCTTTCTAGCCATAAAACTCGCTAGTTGAGGAAGCAGTCTTGATTCATTAAGATTTGGCTGTTGTTGGCCCTCAAGCCATCCAATCAACGTATCGTCCTCATCATATACAAAATTATTATCGAGTGGGTCATCACAATTCAACTCTACCTCTTGCATGTACCTTAATTTGAGCCTCAAATTATAGTGCATATGCACGAGATTATTAAGATGCTTCTGAGTGTGGTAGTTCGTTTGTTTGTTATATATTAGGGCAAAGGTTGACCACTTATGCTCATTGCCATTAGAGGAGACCGTCTGTGAGAGGATCCAAATGGCTAGTTGTTTCAAATATTTCATAGAAAGCTCAAAGTAGAACTAACACTCAACTGTAAATGTAATGAAGCAAATTGCGTGTTAGAGACTATTTATCATAACTACTGGATCACTTTTTTTTTTTTTGGTCCAAAAAAATCTAGATTCATGCTCTTAGATTGTCATAGTTGTCTTTTCATCGAAACTATGAGTGTTGTCTGTAAAAGCTCTAGTCTGTGACACACAACACATATTTGTTAATAATTTCTTTGAATGTATATATACATTATGCAGGGTGATTAACAGTTCTTTATCTATGTCCATTCCTGGGACACTATATTGGAACCTCGGATTGAGATATCAAGTTGCGAATATATGTTGTAAATGTTTCAGTAAATAAACTTGAATTTTATTTTTTTAAAAATAAACAATTAATGAAAATTATATTAAGATTACCTGCTAGATGTAAGTATTTACTGATTTGGTAGTCATACTCTTACCTCTGCTGGATGATGCTGGTGTACTCATTGGCATGCCTTGGAGCTGCCTGCTTGATCATGACCTTAACTATCATTATCATGTGATACAGGAAATCCATCTGTGGAATCGTTGTGTATAGTCCTAAGCACTCGATATAATGGTGAAATTGCCTTCACAATAAACTTGGTCTACTTTCCAAACTGTTTGCTAGTCATTGAGCCCTTCATGTAATTGCCTTACATACTTCTATGGGCATATTGACTCTCCTGCCACTTGACACTCATGAACATCTAACCTCACCTGATTTGGAGATGAAATCTATGTTTTCTTGGAAAAATCCCTCTTTTTTGGCATGAAAACAAGCTAGAAAAATAGGAAGAAAGGGGCAAAGAACCTCATGGGAGGCTCTCTACCTCTCTTTCCTTTTGTTTAATAGGGGTGATTGCTTGAACTACTTCAAATCAAGCCGAAGTGGGTAGTTCAGCTAGATACTAGTTGGTATAGGCCAGTTCAAAGCTTGTACTGACACGAACACCTAAATCATGCCAGTTATGGACCTATTCAATTCGATACTAGCTTATACCAAATTAAACTGAACCAAACCAAACTAGTTAATTCAGCATAGTTCAGCCAACCATGATGTTGATGCTCATAAAAAAAAAGTACAAATAGAGTGCATTATATTTATTAATAGCAAGGTCTGCTAAATTGAACCAGCACCTTGTATCGGATGGTGGCTGATTTAATATGGTATTGTTACGTATCGTATCGAATCACGGTGAATTAAGGAAAGAAAAAAAGGAGAAGGAGAGGGGAGAGAGGAAAGAGAGGAAGATAGGGAAATAACTTACCTTTGATGGATGATGGACGATGGACGATTTGGGGATAATGGACAACGACTTCCCAATAATGGAAGATAGAGAGTTTGTCTTCCTTTTATCTCTCTCTCCTTCGACAGATGACATTCAGGGATGGCCTCTTCCATACCTATAGCTTGACGCCGATAGAGTTTTCTCACGATGGACGATGAGATCTATGGTTTCTTCGTGATGAATAAAACGAGGTAGAGAGAGCAAAGATAGAGTTTTGTTTTGTGGGACAGGTGTTGGCAAGCTTCGGTGAAGTTTTTTTTTTTTTTTTTAATGGATTGTTGTTTAAACCGGGTGAACCCAAACTTGATAAGTCGTAACAAACTATTCTAAAGGGCTGAACTGATCCAATTCCAGCTGGTATGGTTCAATTTGTCCCGAACTAATTAGTTAAGGTCGGTTCAGCTTTCCTTGATTAATAATAACTCGAGCACTTATAATGCAGTACAAGAAAAAAGCAAGTTGACTATTGTTTTTGTTTTTTTTTGTAGAATTTATAGTATTAGGCCCTATTGGGATTGGCTGTTGAGATGCCTTCAAATGGCTGCTTTTCAACAGCTATGCAGCCAACAACTGGGGACAATAGCTATCTCAAACTGGCCCCGTGGTAACTTTAAATAATCATTGTATCGACCATAGAACATAATAAAACAATGAAAAATTCAATCACTTAATTTCAGGTGATGCTACATTAACCTATTAACTTGACTATATGATCACTACAAATGATTCTTTGATGATGACCCATCATGCTAGGACTCTTGGACCATCCTCTGATGATCGAGAACATCGTTATTCTTTTGTTATGCAATATCTTACACATTTAGGAGGGCTTATTAGGTGGCTTTTCAATTGAAGATACATAAGCAGACCTCCATGCTAACACAAATGAACCAACTCAAAATAGCAAAATGTGGTGTCTGCTCCCCTGTTTAATTTCATTTTTGGGCTGGGAAACAAACTAACAGAGATCAGCTATTATGTGGGAGCTCTCTTTTAAGTGATATCCTTTAGAAGTAACACATCAACTCAAGGGGTCATGCTACCTTCTTATGTGGAACCCTCTAAGTCCCTCCCTTTTTCCCTTGAGCTTTTGCTCACATGAAATGACGGGACCTCTTCCCGACACATGCCTCCTTATAGAAATTTGGGTAGAGTTCTGCTAGTCTTATAATATGGATCATAAGGCACAAGTGAACCTTATCAAATTTCCATAAGTTACATGCTCAACATATATAATCCTATCCATAACATTTAACTTGCTCAATTTAATCACACCTGTCATCAAGCAATAACACATAATTTTTCTTGGTCCTGCTCAGTTAAAAACATATTCTACATACACATCACTGTTCATTTTCAGGCTAAGTCTAACATTTACATCGTACATTTACAGCTTTACAGATACATACATATGTACATTACCGTCTCAATCACCACTCTTAGCATACAAAAGTAACTTACAATCCCCTTTACATCCACCAACATCCTCTCTAAACACTAGTAACATATACAAAAATGATGCTATTGAAACTAACATGCTAAGCCCACCTGCTCAGTCTTTGAGTATTCTAGACTCAACTGCTGGCTCGAAGATTTCTAACTCTGATCTGAAATAAAAATATGAACAATAGAGGGATGAAACCAAAGTCCCAGTGATTAGATAGTCATCTAACAATGAAAAAAACGAAAAATCCACATTATGAAATCGATAAAAATACTGATACCACATATCGAAAATAGATACAGAAACCTTTTTAAACGAGATAAGTTAACTTATAAGTTAGCTTATGCTTTCAATAATATAACTTAAATAAAGAAATGCCATTTTTTTATAAGATCTCATGAGGTCGGGCTGGGTGTGCTACCACTAAGGTACATCCCTACCATCGCTTGCAGGTGTACTCTTAGTGGGTGAGTGAGCTGAATGCCGAGGATCCCCGCACCACATGGCACCTCTCACATGTGCGGATCACCCTAGGTGTGAATTTGCCCCTTTTTCCTAGGCCTCCTCGTTGCCTCCTTCATGGGCCAATATTTTTGTGCCCCCTTGGGTTATATAGTAACATAACTCTTTACCGAGCTATGATTCTTGCCCTACTGGGCTGCTTGAAATCTGCCCCACTAGGCTGATCTAGCTTGTACTCCCCCTGGCCTCGGGATCATAATACGATCGAATCGCAAAGAGGTGCCGGCTGTAAATAGTGTGTGAAATGCTCATGCTATGGCACAGTCTACAGGGTGATCAGCCCCATAAATGGCTCAATGCTTTTATGCTGTATGTTATTAAAAATACTTTAGAAGGTAGTTTATAATCCTACTACAAAATGCTATACTTTCTTTAGAACATTTTTATTCATGTATGCCCATGCAAACATATACTGGAAAGCAAAAATCTATGCTTTTAACTTTAAACTCATGCTTGTCTTTAGGACATGCTTTTAATCCCATACTTAAACTTTAAATATATGCTTTGCTTTGATACCTTTTTGCTTGAAACTCGTGGTTCCACTTGAAACATTTATTTCATGAAATCTATGCTCACTTTTCAAAATACCTTCTCTTAATACATATGCTTTACTTTTAAAAACATTCTTAACTATGAATACATGTTTTAAAATCACTATGAAACTTGGTTCTTATTTCCCATACATAGGCTATCGAAACATTTCATGGAACATAGCATTTGTTTGGTTTGGTAACTAAATTACATCATACATTACATAAAGCCCCTTTTAAAGCTAGATGAGAAACCCACTCACCTTTTTGCTATTTTTTCTTTTCCACGGTTGCTACCCCTCTTGAAAAGGCTTCCTTACTTGATTTTCTTGACCTATATTACCACATATGCAATCATCAAGGTTACATACACTTACGGTTTCATGAACTAAGTATACATGCATTCTTAAGTTAAAATTAACAACTCCCTAACTATCCTCTTATCACCCGATCCAACAACTGTATAAATTTATCACTTAATTCATGAATTGACAACCCATACATATAGCCATATCATCTCTTTTAGCTAGTTACACAACACTCATTACACTAAGTTTCCAACATTTCTTTCACCAAAAGCATAGATCTTCGTGATATTCATAGCATGAAACCACCTTTCCTTAAGTTTCTTTTCCTCTTTTTCACATGATTCTAACATTAATCTTAAGCTTACCAGAGTGAAAATTTACCTTAAAGAGAAGATGGGGTCTTTCCCTTTTCTCCCAAGCTTGCCAAACGCCAAGAAAATCTTCCTTCCCTCCTTCTTCCTTTCTTCTTCTTCTTCCTTTCTTCTTCTTCTTTCTTTCTTCTTCCCTATGGCTGAAATTTCTCTCTTCTCTTCTTCTTCCACTGCCCTCTCTCTCTCTTTTTCTTAGTTTCATATGGGTGGGTAAGAGAGAAAATTGAGTGGGATTTTAATGCCTTGGCAAAATCCCCAAATTGCCCTCAAACAAATCCCCAAAAAACCCTCTCAAAGTCCACATGGCATACTCTCCACCATGCTACTTTGCCCTTGGTTAAATCCCCATTTTACCCTTAGAAAACTATCAAATGACTTCCGAAGTCCTTTTCTTTTATACCCTTAACAAATTTCCAAATGGTTTTGGTATCCTTTCCCTTTATATCCCTCACCAATTGCTCAAATGATATTGAATAAATTTCAAAAGTGTTCCTTATTTATGATAAATTTTATGCTTCAAGATTAGGATACATGCTTTATGATTCAGGATGTTACATGAAATCTCTCAAGGAGCTTTCAGTGGTTGATGAGGTTTCAAATTTAAGTTCGCAGTGATGAAACCAAGTGTTGTGCTTTCCCAATCCTTTCCTTGATCCTATGCATCTCATCCATTTGGTTATAAACACCATGCCTTGAAAGATGTCTCTATCCTCGATTCCTAGCTAATATTCTGCATGCTTTCCATCATTAGAGTTAGCTGACAGTAGGACTGCCATGAACTCTGTGGTTGTGCATGAAAGTAGGACATGAACTTGCACATCTTTTACAAAAGACCCTCCACTAGAGTTGTCAGAGCACATGAGGTGGACATATGAGATAGTTGACTGTACAATGTGGAAATTTTTTCCTTTGTAGTTGAGCATCAATCTGATGCAGTAGTCAATTGCATCAAGCTTGATGGTTGTCGAGTCATGGTACATGCCATGGGAGAGGCGTTATTGGTAAACCACATGGAAGATGAAGGACGTGGTTCTGTACCCTTTGATCATTGAGGCTGACCATTGGCCTATGATTTACATGAAACTTAGTTCAAGATGGATAGTTTCAGGTTCAGAGTCATTCTAGTGTTTGTTATACAAAGATCTTGGAGACATCAGACAGAATGCTTTAGGTCAAAGTTATTGGTGTAAGATCTTATGTATGTAGAAGAGTTGAGGCTAAAGTCAATGATTAGGAAAAACAATTTTCTTTGGTTGCTTAGTTAGTAGCTAACATGATTGAGAGATTCAGTAAAATGTAGAATATTGTACAAACTAAAAAAACTAAGAAATATACAGGGGAAAGGGTATCATGTACATTAGTTTAATAGAAAGAATGCTTTAAAAAATTGCAATTTCTTAAGGTTATTCTCATCTTCCTTCATATAACATATATAGATTGTCTCATCTGAAGGTTGATGAATCTAATTTGTGTTTGCTTTGTGCAAGTAGAACTTGTGCAAATCGTGCAAGGGAAGGAAAGTTGTGAGAGGAACCAAATCAGTAAATTTGGAAGTGATGCCTGGTATGATTGAGTAGCTAATGTAGTTTGTAGCTATGCATCTTGAAATGTTTCTTACTATATGCGTGATGCTTCAGTGCCTATACATCACCAAAATTTAATCATTTATCCTATATAATATTGTTTTTGTAGTATAGTTTGTGACATTTTCTATTCCGGACCCAGCATATCCTTTGCAGCTGTTTGGTAAAGTTGTTTCAAATTTGATAAGTACGGTCATAAGGAGGAGAGGGAGCCAATGATTATATATACACAGCTATTCCATTATTTGACCTACAACCTTAAAAGTAATACCATGATTTTGTTTGTAAAGCACTCTATGGTCGATTTAACAATTAATGGAACAATTAATTTTTTTAAGGTTTTGAACTTTTGGTTGTCTTAGTATCTGTATTTACTGGAACTGAGAAACAGGAAGCACCATGCAGAAGAATGAAGTAATAAACAATTTGGTTTAATCTTATTTCCAATAGTCAAAAGAATAAACATATTTTGGTTATTTTTCATGAAGCAATTTCAATGAATTTATGGTTTATGATTCAGTAAAGTCAAATTTGCTTGTAATTCAAGGAACAATTTGTTGTTTATTGAAGGATAACCAATACAAAGGCTATATGTGATGTCAGTTGTTGCATTACTTTCAATTATCTCTCTCCATCTTAGGCTAAAGCCTTTATTGCAAATATTAATGTTGACCTGATAAATAAATTCCATATTATCTGACCAAGTTTGGAGCTTGGATTTTTGCCAAATTCTTGTCAAACTTGATTTTGATGTTCATGGCCATGCAGAACTAAAATCCTTGAATAAAAATTTTATGCTGAGAATTAGATGTCACCTGCTTGACATGATATCCAGCAGTCAGAACCATCATGTTGTTCAAACCAGTTGTTTTCCTCTGTAGTATGTCAAATCAACCTGTCTTTTACAGTATAATTGATTCAGAAGAAGATACTGAAAATATATGCTACATTTCTTGTTATTCATGCATGCCGAGATGGTAAATTTCATAACAATTTATTGTCATTTTGACAAGGATGCAGACATATTCACCTTTTCATATGTGGATCTAGTACTTGGTTCTGAAAGGGTTCTTGTTCTAAGTTATTGGCAATCATCAATGAGTTGTCTTTTTACCAATTGCTCTTCCTGGACAAAGTACTACCAACTATTGGTTTCAGAAGTTTCTGCATGATCTTTTATTTTTGTATGCTATTAGCTATTGAGAAAGTATGATACTATGAGTGAAACAAATGAAGCTTCAAAATTATGAATGCTTGCCATGCTTGTTATTTGTCTATGATATTATGAAATCTTTATAATGATGAATCTTCTGCTCTACATTGATCTGAATCACGCATTATGTAGGAGTGGATGATGATGAAACTATAAAGATCTATGGAAGTGGTGGAGCAGATCTTGATGGCAATCAACCTGGTGATCTTTACGTTACTATCAAGGCAAATCCTTCATCATATTGTTGTTTGATTGCTGTTAAGAGAACATAAATGTCTAAAACCTTTAATTCACTGCTCAGATACAAGAGGACCCTGTCTTCTGTAGAGAGAGCTAATATCCATGTTGATGCTGTTTTAAGTATCCCTCAAGTAATTACTTGTATATACTTTTTCTAAAAGTTCAATATTTTTAGCTTCTATTTGGATTGTTATTCTTCCATTAACTGATTATGGATATATCTTTTTTTGTTCCTGTTCATGTTGAGACGCTTGTGCTATCCTCAAGTCGATCAGAGATTGTTTTTTCAATAATATCTATAGTTTATTTTTAGTAATGCAATTGCAAAGTTATGTCTCTAGTTTTTTTTTTTTTCAGTAATGTAATGATAATATTTGTCATATTAATGCCAATATTCACGTGAGTCACCCATAAAGATGCAATATATTATATCCTATTCATTCTGGAACTAGAAAATTAGGGACATGCCATGCATGTGCTGTTGGAAAGTAAGTTAAAAAGTCCATTATTTCATCATTCAAGAGTAATTCCTTTGTTCCAACCTCTTTTATAGATTCCTAAATTGCAAAATGTAGTTGTTGTAGACAAAGTTTGTCATCTCAGTATTGGATGTCGTATTGGTACCATATTGGTACAGTGTCGGTACATTTGGTATGTAGATTGATTTGACATATCAAGACTTGAAACACCCCTTATACCAAATCTCGATTCAGTGCTAGTATAACATGGTATGCTTGGTATGGTATTTTATGTTTGGTATGGGATGATGCACACTGGTACGACATACCATGATTGCAGAATAGTCTCCTACTAGTTCTCTTATTCTCACTCATATCATTCTAAAATTGTGCACAAAAATAATGAATCATGTTTCTGCTCTTGCTTCCACTTTCACTTCCACTTTTGGCTTATTTTATGATCAATTAAGTCTAGTCAACTAGGTAATTTGCTAATCTAGGTATGGGTTGGGAGTTATTTGTTACCAATTCAACTTTTCATTAAAAAATCCTTAATCAATCTCGTTAAGTCCCATCAAATAACTGAAGCTTCTAATAGATGGGGTTCTTTTTTTACACGTTATTGGAAAATGTTAATCTGATGATCCACTTACAAATGAGGATGAATTGTTTTGTGGCCATCTCAAGTGTTAAGGTCATCCTTCTGCTTACCAACTAGAGGTTCTGGGTTTGAATCTTGGATGGTGCATCTTTAAGAATTCAAACCTGAGTAGTTATAATGTAGGGTCTCTCTCTCTCTCTCTCTCTCTCTCTCTTATGTGTAGAGCCCAAAGAGGGATGGAACCCTAAGTGGGGCGACATGTGTATTAGTAAGTGGGAGCATAGATATATTGATGGTGTTAATTGGACACAAGCAATTTTAAAGATTTTAGCCATGTCTTCATGGGGACACAATATGCTATGTGCTAAAGCATGACACATCTCCTTCAAGAGTTCTCATTCATCTTGACACTTGGATCGGTAAGTGAGAGCATAGATGTATTGATAATGTTAACCAGACAGTGATTTTAGAGATTTTTGCCGTCTTCACGGCAACACAAGATGCTGTGTGCCATAGCATGACACGTCTCCTTAAAAAGTGCCCACTCTCCTTGACACCATGGATCACCTTTTTCTCTTATAGAGATGAACTAGAGGGGAAAGAAAAACATGCTTGCCACCTCAGCCTTGCAAGGCTGTGAGGATGGAAAAGTTGAAGAAAAAGAGGCCGAGAGAATGAAGAAAGGGAAGACTAAGATTTAAGGCATGTACCTGACTTTTTTTCCACTCCATGCGTTAGATTCTAGTACCTATCTTTCTTTCTTCTTTTCACCATCTCTATCTTTTTCTTCACTTCTTCCTCCAATTCTCCTTTTTTTTTTCTTTCAGCTAGGGCATCAGTGTGTTTTCTCCTTTCTTTCGCCTTTTGAGAAATGCTAGAGTAAGATAGAAGCTTTACACAAAAGAAAAGTTACGCAGTTGTGTAATTTCCCATTTCGTTTACTCACTCAAAGCCTCCACCTGTATTAGGTACTGGCAGTCAGTGAGATGTAGAGTTAAAGATCATTTGTGTGACTCTTTTTTAAGAGATATCTATTTTGCTCTGACACTATCACCCCCTGCCCCCTATCTCTCAACAATATCACTCTTGCTTTTTTTCAAAAAGCATTGTTTTCTATTTCAATGTTTCATTATATATATATATATATATAGCACACATACATGCAAATTTTGAGAGATTGTCACGTCAGACATGTCAGGACATTTAGACACTTGACAACCTCGTCCTATGTCTAGGTAACACTAGGCAATTGGTAGGCAGGAAGGACAGGTAGTTTTGAAACCAGTTAAAATCCAACTCAGCTAGTAAGCGGATGGGCCCAGTAGTATGCGAGACCAATGAAGATCCCTAACCATCCAATGTGGACTATTCCTAAGGATATTAGGCTTGGCATTGTGGTGTGCGATTGAAGCTTTCATTGGTGAGGCCATGGAAAATGATAATTTTTCTCAAAAATGCTATGCAGAAATTTGGCTTTGTTGCCACAGACATACTCCAAAAAAAAAAAAAAAAAAAATCAACCTGTCATGCGTGAGAAAACTAAAAGGTCTATCTTAGTGATCAGTAGCATTGCAACAGCCTTGTTGCAAGGCATTTTTGATATTATTCATGGCCTGTAGGCAAGGCATTGATCCTGCTGTTTGGGTGATCACTGTTAAAGAGAAGGGGTATGTAACTATGTATTTTTATGTTCCATGGTAAGTTATAATATTACCAAAAGTTGGATGGATGCTTTAAGAAGAAAATGAAACTCGTTACAGGAGTTAGGTTCTACCACTGGATAATGGTATTGATAACAATGATACTTCTGGCAGTTGATTATTATTACTATTAGTAAATTTTCTCTCTATTAATTTACTTTTGTTTTTGAGCCTTTCAAAGCTTTTATAATGAGAAGCATATGCTATCTTGGATTCTCCATTTATCAGAATGAGACCAGAATATGAATAAGATTGATTTGAAATTGGGTTTAGATCTGGATATGATAGCTGATCTATTTTCTGATTCAGATATGACCGACTTTAGAGGGCTGTAACTTGAGGTTCATGGTCCATTTCAGCATTATCATACATGTTTAAGATTGGCCATGAATTAAATTTCACACTTACCTATTTACAAGTTATATGGCTCTGAACCCTTTTAGCACTGCCGTATGGACATGCAAATCCTCTCTTCTATCATTTGGCCTGTTTGAGACAGTCATGATTTATTATGGTGTATGCTTGATTTGGGAAAGTTATTAATCAAGTAAAGCCATCTCTTCTGAGAATAGAAGTTCTTGCCTGGCACAGCTTTTTTGTGATGCAAGACCATTAAAATTTTAATTGCTGCAATGCTTTATTTTTCTGATGTTTTGGTTGCATCAACCTTAAAAAATTAGTGGATAATGTCTGAATGGAACTGAAAGAACCTGGTACAAAAATTGTAGGCAATCCTGGGAGGAACCATTCAAGTCCCAACTCTTACTGGAGATGTCATTCTTAAGGTGAATTTGATATCTCCTATTTTCATTTTATACACTTCCAAAGATTTTTTAGAGAAACTGCATGCATTATGCCCATGTAATTTCGAAGGTCATAAAAGAGTAGTGGAATTTGTGTTGATGCCATGATATGTGTCAATTTTGTTTTCTTGTTCACAGGTTAAACCAGGTACACAGCCTGGTGAGAAGGTTGTTTTGAAGGGGAAAGGTAAACAATGCAGAAATGGATCTCATTTTTATCTTCTCTGGTTTAGTTTTTGATCCTATACATCTCTTAGTACAAGAAATTCCATCTGTTTATAATGCATGATTTATGAAACTTGCAGGGACTGGTAACTTTTTCATCCATGAAAAGCTAAATAATCTCTCATTTTTCTTCATTAGCCTCTTTAGCAGAAACTTACTAAATTTCATTGATATTCGCTAGGAATTAAGACAAGGAACTCTGCTTTCCCTGGAAACCAATATGTTCATTTTAATGTCAGCATTCCAGTGTAAGCCAAGGATCTTTTCCTTTCAAGTGCCAAGCATTGAAAGTTTCTTTTTTTTAATTTTTTTTTAAATTTTTGGTCCTGTATAGAAATTTGACTCCAAGGCAGCGCCAGCTTATTGAGGAGTTTGCCAAAGAAGATCAGCAAGAATATGAAAAGGGTGGAGCAGCTGCAGGAAGTTCAGGTTGAAGTATGATGGACCATTTGGTATAAGGTTTGGTATAAGGTTGAAACCAAACCTAGTCTGGAAATTTATTGGGGAAATATGTGTGATTGTTTGTTTGAAGACATTGTGAACTAATTTTCAACAGCTCTACTAAAAGAAAAAGGGTGCTTCTTAACAATATTGCAGCACAATCCACTGAAAGAAGACTTAATTCCTGCACATGACACAGCCTTTATACATATTTATGTTCACTTTAGTGATTAATTAATGAGGCCAATTGTTTCTTATTTCTTTTTGTCCTTCCCTTTTCTAGCTTATTGTGTCTGTAACCATAACTATTGTTGGAATGCATCTCAAGACAGTACCCTTCCAGAACTTTTATGCTTGTTTGGTTCCCAATTAGGCATTTTAAGTTTGTGCATGCAGAGCAATTTCCAGGTTGTTTGCTTAAATAAATAATAATATATGGTGGTCAGGTATGATGCAGGAAGAAAAGCATGGATGGCTGTGGTCCCTTTTTTTCAAATTACTATTTGTATAATTTGAATTCATTTTTATAGAAAAGCCAGATGCATTGGCTTGCAAGAGGAACAGGACAATCGGGTCATCTTTCCTACTTCTGAATCAATACAATTCATAAATTTTAAATATATAAAAAGTGAAAAAAATAAATGTTTTTTAAATCTATATAGATTTAAGAATAAAAAAATTTATTAGGTTCATATATATATATATATATATATATATATATGACTGCAAGATCATCAACATGGCATTCAACAATCTTGTAAATTAAGTTATTAAATATTTTGGCAACCATCCTTTTGATATGAGACTTCTACATTTTTAAGGCCCATGATATGAAGGGCAAGGTCATCTTTAGAGCAAGCTCTGTTTAAATCTCTTAAGCTAATATGAATTCTGAGTGACCATTCCCTTTTTCTTTTACTTGCTATCTACAATGCATATTTTACTTCTCTTATGAAACTAACTTCAATTAATTTCTTGGTTTCAACTTTGACTTCTTCTAATTCAATCCTAGTTTTTTGGGGCTTGCTTGATTAATTAAGCCTTGGGATCAATAGCCAACATACAGGTTGCAGTCCTTAAATACAAGCCTTGCATTTTTTAAAGATCTGTCTGCAAGGTAGTTGTTGCCCAGCTAAGCAACCCAAGAGGGAGGGGGTGAATTGGGTTCTTTAAAAATTTTTGACTAGAGTGTGCAATATTTCTAAACAATAGAAAACTGTGTGAAAGTGCAGTGATGACAAATATCTATAATAACAATAAGCACACTCAGGCTTGGTGCTAACCCTTGCATATACGTTCACTCTCCAAGAATTTCTTGGAAATTTTTTTTTCATTAATCGTTCCACAAATGATTACAATCCTAGCTTACCCAGCTAGCTTCTTGTTTCTCAGGCACAAGGGAGCTTTACCCTAGCTATCCCAGCTAACATTTTGTTTTCAGGCACAAGGGAGCCTTACAAACCATCAATTTTAGGTTTGGCATACCCTACACAAGTTTCAACCAAGTTGAAACTCAAACAGCATACAAGGAAATACAATTTGAGAATATACAATTCCTCAATGAGCAAATAAAATAATAATAGCACTTTACAGATTTTGAAGATATTCTTCTTTAGATGAGCTCTCCCTCTTTAAATACTAGAGTTACGAGCACTTGAAGAAGCTTCTTGAGTAGTTAGTTAGAGCTTTGAATGAGCTTTAATGGAGTTTCAAACTTTGCAGTATACTTTCTTTTCAAATAAAGAAGGCTGAATTCTCTTTTGATTTTCACTTAATTTTTTTCTTTTTTTACCCCTCTTAATCCTTTAAAAGCCCTCCAAAAATTTTGCTAATCTATCCCATTTACATGTATTTATAGTTTATTGAGGGATTGGAATGTTAAACTACCTATTTCTGACCATTGGAATGTTAGAACTAGCCGTTACTGTGCTTCCCAGGCAGTTAGTCGGCATGGTAGTCGATTACTCTAGGAGTTTTCAATGTCCTGGCCACAGTAGTCGACTACTTAGTCGACTAACTTGAAAATCTTCACTGTCTGGCCAGAGTAGTCGACTACTTAGTCGACTAACTTAAAAATCTTCACTATAAAACCTTCTGTGGCACAATTTTGACTTGTTGACTTGCATGAGAGTTGGCTAATGGGTTCAAACTCTCTGATTTTTCCATTTTAAGTACCAGTAGCTAGCGTGAGACTTAAAAAATAGCTTCAAAACTTGAAAACTCATTCTAAGGCCAAGAGAACTCATTGCATTGAAGAAAGTAAATGACTTAGCTCTCATGACTTGAACATTCTTCTTTTAATAACTTACTAAGCATTTAGGTTTCACTTGATTTGAGCTTGAAACATTCTTTTTAGATCTTGATCTTCTACAAAAATTTCTTTCTTGAACCATAAACTCATTTAGGAGCTTGGAATTCGTTTTGTTCATCTTGATGACTCATGTATGCTTGCATTTCATTATGGTTCTTCACCAAACTTATTAGTAACTTAATTATTTTGTGATCATCAAAATCAATGTGATGTCAACAATCTCCTCCTTTTTTATGATGACAAAATCATTAAGTATAGAATAGAAATAAAAATTTTGACAAGTTAAAGCAGTATAATATTGAACCTAATGCAAGGTTGAGACAATTTAGCTCATGTCAGGAGAAGAATTAGAAATCAGTTTCATATGCAGGTTTTATACCAAAAACTTTAAAATGTATGCCAAAGATAAGGATATGAGTCAAAAAGTTGGAATTTTATACCAGAGTCTTTGAAAAACAATATGATATGCATTTTTCATGTTCAAATTTAGAGAAATCAGATTTTTGGTGAGATTTAATAAGAATTTCATGCTAAAAAGCTGAATTTTATGCTAAAAGGCTGAATTTTATGATAAAAAGTTGAGATTTGTGCCAAAAGGCTGAATTTTATGCCAAAGATAAGAGTTATGTGCCGGAAATGAAGTTTTGTTCCAATAAACTGAGTTTTTATGCTGAAATGATAATTTTGGTTCCAACAATTTAGAGTTTCAATTTTTAAACAGGTGCATGCAAAAAGCGTGCCAAAATTCAGCATTGCATGCCGAAACTTTGATTTTTGGTGCCAAAAGTTTCAATTTAAGAATAGATTTCAAGGGAAGCTCAATTATTTTAAACACAAGTAAAGCTGAAGTGAAAACAACAAGTGTCTTCTCTCCCCTTGTTGCAAAGTTTTCAAAAGGCTAATCTTTCTCTTAAATTACAAAGAATGCATTTTACAAACTTTCTTCTTTCCCTTAAAAGGATGAAATTTGCTGAAACATTAGTATGGGCTACATTTTTCTCCCCCTGAATATATGCATGCATTATTCTCTTTTAAAAATACTGAAACATTTTGAAACATTTTGAAACATTTTGCTGAATGGTGAAAATGCTGATATATGATGAAAATTTTGAAAAACAATTTTGAAAACCTTACTGAAACATGATGAAAATATTGTTCTCCTTTTTAAATGTATGCTTACCCTCTTTAGTCTCTTCTCCCCCTTTTTGTCATCAATTAAAAAGGAAGTGAAGAATCATGCACTTAATTTTTGTATTTCTCCCCTTTGATAGTTCAATTTTAGCATTAATAAGGTGAAGTAAAATAAACAATTCATAGCATTAATAAGACATAGTTTAATTCCAAATTGGAGAAGTCACATATCATAAAAGTGAACATTTCATTAAGTAAAAAGTGTCATACATAAGATTCCATGACAAAGATGAATTTTAACAAAATTGATACGATGTCAGGAGTACCAAAATACATTAAGACTTAATACAAACATTCTAATAAAGATACATAAAATTCTAAGCATCCTAGAACATTCTAAGCAAACCAATATAACCTAATCTAATCCTCATCAAAGGATGATACATATGAGGGATGAGAAGACGATCCAGCACCACGACCTTGTACAAAAGGATGGAAGGATGCATGGGGTGGTTTGGAGTGGGGGTAAGCTGAGGTGAAGCCAGGTTGTGGAGGTGGCTGAAAAGATTGAGTAGATGGTTGGAAGGCAACAGGAGCAAGTTGATCACTGATCTTAGAGACAAGATGATGGAGTAAACCAATGGATGACTCTAATCTATCAGACCTCCCACTAAAGGACACAATCTGAGCTTGCAACTATCTCATCTCTTCTGCCATCCTGGCGATCTCCTCAGAGTCACGCATAGATCCAGTCCCATGGTCTCTCATCTCCTACATCAGCAGCCTTCCATTCATTATGCTTATTGAGTGCTCTAGCCTTTCCAGTCTCATCATCATTTGGGACAAGGTCTCATTTACGGTGGAAATATAGGGTACCATCATGAAGTCCCCAGTAGAAGAGCCACTATCTCCTGAGCTTCTGCTGGAAAGAGTAGAGGTCACCTCCCTCACAATGTATTATAGCTGATCCTGATTGAGCTTAATAGAAGTTCTTTGTGGAGTAGTGGGCTCCTCAGGATGCTACTCAGAACTTGGTCCAGCCTCTTCATGTGAGGAAGATGGACCCTCCTTTATTGTCTCATCAACCTCAACCTCTCTACCTCTTTCCCTGGTCCACCGACCATTGATCTTTACAAACCCCATTCGGCAAAGAAAATTCTCATTATAGACATTCGAATGGTGTAGCTTGGTTGTCTCTTCACCCCTTAGTCTTACTCTAAAATACTTAAAGAAATGGGTGAGGAGCATACCGTATGGAAGGGCAGTCTTGACTCTATTGACAGTCTCCCTCATCACAACCAACATCAACTTTGTGAAATCAAATGGAATGTCACTGACAATGTGGTACATCAGACTTAAATCTCTCTCAGTGACAAGATGAAAGCTGCTAGTTCGGGGAATGAAGATTTGGGAGACAATGTGGTGAAGCAGCCTCATCTCAACATTCAGGGAGTTGGCATGGACTCTGTCAATCTCCTCCCCATCATCAACTCCAAGAATGGCCTCAATCCGGCATGCCCTTCCCTCAGAGGAATCATCCCAAATCCCTCGAATAGGAACTCTCAAAACATTTCCTATGGTGGAACGATCTAGCTCTATGCTCACTCCCTTCACTACGGATGAAGCAGAGATGAAATTAACAGAAAGGTTCTAGTAAAATTTCCTTACCAGCCTTGGGTAGATGGCAACTTCGATTTTGCACAAATAGGACCATCCTCTCTACTGGAGCATCCTCCCGATGGTAAACTTTTCCCATGCAAGGAAGCCGAAGTCGATTACCCTCCCGTTGGAGATGGCTCTCGTGGACAAGGATTGAATCCCCGAGACCCTGGAGGAAGAGGCCATGGCTAGGGCTTGCTCGGCTCTCTCACGAGCGTCCTTTGATTCCTCGCCTTGCCACATGCAGGGGATCCTCACCCATGGAGCCATCGCGCTAGGGCACAAGATCTAGAGGGAAGAGAGGATCTAGAGAAGGTGGAGAGAGGGATTTTGAGGGATCTTGGCTTGGGGGAAGAGTTTGGAAAAATTTGGGAAGAAATGAGAGAGTGGGAGAGGAAGAGTCGTTCGGTTCATCTTATAGACCGAACGATTCGACCAGTTAGTCGGCATCCATGCCGACTAACGACCTATTAGTCGGCTGCCTAGTCGGCTAACGCAGAGAAGAATGACGCCTGGGGTCCAAAAACTTCAGGGATTTTTATGCAAAATGGTCTCCAAGGGTTATGCATGTTATGGGATCATCTAGAGGGGTCAGTTGGGCTAATTATCATGATTTTTAATCATTAAAAACATGCTTAAAAAAAATTTGAAAAATCAATCTATCTAGCTGACTCATTTTAACAGGGGGTCAAACATACCAAGTTCTCTTTTAATTTCATAAAATCTATTTTCATCAAGGGGTTTTGTGAAAATGTCAGCTATTTGCTTATCAGTACTAACAAAATCAAGTATTATATCTCTATTTTGAACATGATCTCTAATGAAATAATGTCTAATTTCAATGTGCTTAGTCATAGAGTGCTGATTGAATTTTTAGTTAAGTTTATAACAATAGTATTATCACATCTTATAGGAATGTTTTTAAGTTTGATGCCATAATCTTCTAATTGTTGCTTAATTCATAAGATTTGAGGACAACTCCTAGTAGCTATGTATTCGGCCTCAGCCGTAGATAAAGCCACTGAAGTTTGTTTCTTGCTAAACCAAGAGATTAAGTTAACTCCTAGAAATTGACAAGTTCTACTAGTTAATTTTCTATCAATTTTACAACCAGCAAAATCAGAGTCAGAGTAACCAATTAAATCAATAGAAGATTGTTTAGCATACCAGAGACCAAGATTTTTAGTTTCTTTTAAATATCTCAAAATTCTTTTTACAACATTTAAATGTGTTTCCTTAGGATTGGCTTGAAATCTAGCATACATGCATACACTAAATAAAATATCTGATCTACTAGCAGCTAAATATAAAAGAGAACCTATCATGCCTCTATAAAGCTTTAAATCTACACTTTTACCACTATCATTCAAGTCAAGTTTGCATGAAGAGCTCATAGGGGTACCAGCACTTTTGGAATTCTCCATGCCAAATTTCTTCAGAATCTCTTTTAAATATTTGCTTTGGCTGATGAAGATTCCATCTTGTGTTTGCTTTATTTGAACTCCAAGAAAATAGTTGAGTTCTTCCATCATGCTCATCTCGAACTCTCCCTATATGAGCTTAGCAAAATCTTGACACAAGAGTTCATTAGTAGCAGAGAAAATGATGTCATCTACATAGATTTATATAATTAGCATATTATCATTTTCTCTTTTTATGAATGATGTGGTATCTACATTTCCTCTAACAAAATTATTGCTTATCAAGAACTTATTCAATCTATCATACCAAGCCTAGGGTGCTTGTTTCAAACCATATAAAACTATGTTCAATTTAAAAACATGGTTTGGATGTTCATGATTTTCAAATCCAGATGGTTGTTCTACATAAACTTCTTCAGCAATATATCCATTTTAAAATGCACTTTTAACATCCATTTGAAATAATTTGAAATCCATGAAACATGCAAAAGCAAGTAATAATCTAATGACTTCTAATCTAGCTACAGGTGCAAAGGTTTCATCAAAATCAATGCCTTCTTCTTGATTATAACCTTTAACTACCAATCTTGCCTTATTTCTACTGATGTTTCCATGCTCATCTAATTTATTTCTAAAGACCCATTTTGTTCCAATTATAGGGTGATCTATGGGTCTACTAACTAAAGTCCACACATTATTTCTTTCAAATTGATTTAATTCAACATGCAAAGCATTAATCCAATCAGGATCATCTTTTGCTTCATCAAAACATTTAGGTTCTATTTGTGAAACAAAAGCTAAGTGATTGCATGCATCTTTATATGAAGATCTAGTTCTTACCCCTTATGATGGACTACCAATGATAAGTTCTTTGGGGTGATTGTGAGCATACCTCCACTCCTTTTCCAATTATTGTGTACCTTGTGGTTCAACTTGTTGAAGTGCTTCAATACTATCTTCTTGACTGATTTGATCATTTGAACCTTTTTTCTCCTTCAGTGTGAGCTCTTCTACTCCCTCTTCAAGTAAACCTGCATCATCAGCTACTTCTTTCTTTTTTGATGGAAAATCATTAGTTTCATCGAATACAACATGAATGGATTCTTCTACCACTAAGGTTTTCTTATTAAATACTTTATAAACTTTACTGCTGGAGGAATAGCCAAGAAAAATTCCTTCATTAGATTTGGCATCAAATTTATCAAGATTAGATTTGCCATTATTTAAAATAAAATATCGACATCCAAAAACATGAAAATACCTAATGTTTGATTTTTTACCTTTCCAAAGCTCATAAGGGGTCTTTTTTAAAATTAGTCTAATCAAGGCTCGGTTTAAAACATAGTATGCTGTATTGATTGCTTCAGCCTAAAAATATTCTGGGAGATTACTTTCACACAGCATGGTTCGGGCCATTTCTTCAAGAGTCTTATTTTTTCTTTCAACTACACCATTTTGTTAAGGGGTTCTAGGTGTAGAAAAATTAAGGTTGATTCCTTTTTCATTGCAGAAACTTTCAAAATTCTGATTTTTAAATTCTTTTCCATGATCACTGCGAATAGATAAAACTTGAAGACCTTTTTCATTTGTAGTTTTTTTGAAAAACTTCAAAAATACAGAAAATGCTTCATCTTTGTTTGCTAAAAGCAAAACCCAAGTAAAATGCAAAAAATCATCTATAATCACAAAGCTATAATGTTTACCACCTATACTTGTGGTTCTAGTTGGTTTAAACAAATCCATATGCAGGAGTTCCAAAGGCCTAGAAGTTGAAACCATATTTTTAGATTTAAAGGAAACTCTGGCTTGTTTTCCTAGTTGGCATGCATTACAAATTTTATCTTTTTCAAAACTTAATTTTAGTAAACCATTAACTAAATCTCTTTTGATTAATTTGGAAAGCAAATCTATTTTTGCATTTCAGGTCATAAGACACACCTGCAACCACAAATTTATGTTATGTTTTTAGGTACCTAAGCTTTCTTGGGTCCTTTGGGGTTAGCAAGGATGGGTCCTTTTGGAACCCAAATTATCTTAAAATTCTTGTTGATATGAGAGTAACAAGTATAGGCTTTATGTCTTAATTTACCACACTTAAAACAAGTAATTTTAGGTAAATTATTTGGAGGAACAAAGATGTTTTTCAAATACTTTTGTTTCTTTAAGGGATTGTAACCTAAACCGGCATTATTGAAAACATCTCTTTGATTATTAAGAATTATTTGAAGTTTTGTAGAGATTAAGGTAAACTTGTCAACAATGGATTTAAGTTTATTCACCTCATTTTTTAAAGCCTGATTTTCTTGAGTTAAAACAAATCTTTCATTTGAAAACTTTTCTTTTTCCAAACTCAGATTTTTGATTTGAATTTTCAAATCTTTATTTTTGGCACCTAATATTTTAAATTCAGCAAGTAAATCATGAAAAGCATCCTGCAACTCAATAAAGGTAAAATCAGTTTGAGAGTTAGAGTTTACCTCCTCTTCACATGCCATGAGACATAAGTTTGCCATTTCTTGCTTCTCTTCATGTGAACTTGTGCCTTCACTGTCACTCCAAGTTGCCATCATAGCTTTCTTTTTAACCTTCTTGGAACCTTTCTTTAGTTGAGGATAATCAGATTTGAAGTGTCCCAGTTTCTTACATTTATAGCATATAAGAGGCTGCTCCTTTTTTTTTTTCTTTGCTGAATTCTCCCTTTAACAAAGGCCTCCTCTTGACTCCTTATTTCTTTCTCTTCATGAATCTTTTGAATTTTCTGGTGATGAGTGCAAGCTCATCATCCCCTTCACTTTCTTTAGAGGACTCATCAATTTCCTCCTTCTGATCTGAACTTTTTAGGGCTATGGTCCTCTTTTTGGTCACCTTTTCATCCTGATGTTGCTTGACTTGTATTTCATGGGTCATCAGAGATCCCATAAGCTCTTCTAGAGGAAGAATGTTGAGTTCTTTTGCCTCCTGAATTGCAGTCATTTTGGCTTCCCAAAACCTGAGCAAAGATCTAAGAATTTTTCTCACAAGTTCACTATTAGTATAAGATTTTCCAAGGCTTTTGAGGTCATTCACAATATCAGTAAACCATGTGAACATATCAGTAATTGACTCATTTTGTTCCATTTTAAACAGTTCATATTTGTGAACAAGCATATTAATTTTAGACTCTTTTACTTAATTTGTACCTTCATGGGTGAATCCTAATCTATCCTAGATTTCTTTAGCAGATATGCAAGTAGATATGCGGTTAAATTCATTAGCATCTAAAGAGCAATACAAAACATTCATAGCCTTAGCATTCAGTTGTGCCATTTTCTTGTCATTATCAACCCAATCTGCTTTCAGTTTGGGTGAATTGGATTCTTTGAAAATTTTTTGTTAGAGTGCAATATTTCAAAACAATAGAAAACTGTGTGTAAGTGCAGTGGTGATTGTGAGAACAAATATCAACAACAACAATAAGCACACTCAGACACAGAAATTTATAGTGGTTCGGTGCTAACCCTTGCACCTATGTCCACTCCCCAAGAATTTCTTGAAATTTTTTTTTTCACTAATCGTTCTACAAACAATTACAATCCTAGCTTACCCAGCTAGATTCTTGTTTCCCAAGCACAAGGAAGCCTTACCCTAGCTATCCCAGCTAGCTTCTTATTTTCAGGCACAAGAGAGCCTTACAAGCCACCAATTTTAGGTTTAGCACACTCTACACAAGTTTCAACCAAGTTGAAACTCAAACAGCATACAAGGAAATACAATTTTAGAATATATAGCTCCTCAATGAGCAAATAAAACAATAATAGTACTTTACAGATTTTGAAGATATTATCCTTTAGATGAGCTCCTCCTCTTTAAATACTGAAGTTATGAACACTTGAAGAATCTTCTTGAGTAGTTGGTTGGGGCCTTGAATGAGCTTTAATGGAGTTTCAAACTTTGCAGTATACTTTCTTTTCAAATGAAGAAGGTTGAATTCTCTCTTAATTTTCACTTGATTTTTCTTTCTTTTTACCACTCTTAATCCTTCAAAGACCCTCCAAAAATCTTGTTAATCCATCCCATGTATGTGTATATATAGTTTATTAAGAGATTGGAATCTTAAACTAGCCGTTTCTGAACGTTGGAATATCAGAACTAGCCATTACTGTGCTTCCCTTCTTTTAATAACTTGCCAAGCATCTGGGTTTCACTTGATTTGAGCTTGAAACATTCTTTTCGTATCTTGATCTTCTACAAAAATTTATTTCTTGAACCATAAACTCATTTAAGAGCTTGAAATTCGTTTTGTTCATCTTGGTAACTCATGTATGCTTGCATTTCATTATGGTTCTTCACCAAACTTATTATTAACTTACTTAATTGTTTTGTGATCATTAAAATTAATGTGAGGTCAACAATGGTCCTTAAACTTAAGGAATAGGGCTTTTGTATTGGCCTTCTTCATGGGAAAGTCTTAAGGTACTAACAATTATACGATTGGTTTTTTCTTCAAATTCTAACTCAATTTCAATGTATTCATTGTGGCTAGGGGTGTAGAATGGGCCGTATCGGGCCGGCACGGCCTGTGGCTTGCTTGGCCCATAATTTTATGAATTGCGTTGGTACGATACTATTTGCGAGTCATGACGACACAAACTGTAGATTCTGATGGCTCGGCATAGCTTGTGAGCTATCTTTTCTCCTTTTTTTTTTGTTTTTTTTTATATGCTAAATTAGCTTAAAAAAAACCCTTAGAATATAGCTAATTTTGGATGCTAGAAGGGATATTTTGTAGAAATTTGTAGAAACCCTGTAGTTGTTACTAGGCCATGTCGGCTTGTAGGCCGTGAACCTTTCCCCTAGCACAACCCAGAGGTTGTGATCATGCCTTGCATGACTTGATACGCCTTGCCGAGCTATGATGGCTCATGGGCGGCTTGGTCTGTTTTACACTAATTATGGTTTGTCTCTTATCTTCAAGCTCTTGTAATGCATTTTTCATTGGATCTTATAAGAATCAAAATACAAACTAAACCATTTTTAGAATTTATTAAAATCCAACCTTTTGCATTTTATTCTTCAGTTTCCATATTTATTTAATTCAATAGCATATGAAAACTTCAACAAGTCCTCAAATTAAGACCACATATTTAGCATGCCCAGGTGCAATGGCATTTGCCGAAGAATTTAGTGCAATGTCCTCCGTCACAAGGCTTGCCGCAATCCATTCCTCCTCCTCGACAGCATTTCTCTCGTGTGCATACCAAATCACAATGATCATTAAAAGCACATGCCCATTTAAATGTAGCACTTGGTTTCTCACAAGTCGTTGCCTCAACCATCATCGTTCCCATCTCTTTTAAGAGAAAAAAAATATATAACTTACTTAAAAATTAGTCAATTAGGCATATAAATTCTTCAAATATATACATGAAATCAAGGAAAGCCACTACAATTAGATATTAAAATATAAAAAAGAACATGGAGAATGAGGGAAAGATAAGAACCGAAAGTCATGCTGAGGAACAAGAGCGAAAATACAACTAGAGGCATTCGTCGAAAATACTCCATTGCAAACACAAAATTTAAGAAAAGAGTGGATAGATAAAACAAGAAAAAAAGATTAATACCATGTATGTATATATAGGTAGATGAGAAAAAAAGACTAATACTATATATATATATATATATATATATACCTTATATATATAAGGTATATATATATGGTATTAGTCATATGGTATTAGTCTCATCTACCTTTTATATATATATAGAGGAATGGATGAGAAATGATTAAAATAACTTTCTCTCAATAATTATTTAGGCTATCCTTAGTAATATCTTCTTTATAATTCAGCAATTGATTAATACCATTTGTATAGATAGAAGAATGGGTGGAAGATGATTAAAATAATTTTTATTAATAAATATTTAATCAAATCCATACTTAGCTGCATCTTCCTTATAAATTAACAGTTATTTTTTTTTCATTTTTTACCTATTCCTTTTCATTATTAGTTGTTCCATTTTTTACCCATTCCTTCCTTTTATTATAAGGTATTAGAAAGTTATTAATGAAAAAAATTTAGATATTCTATTTTCAGCTAATACTGCAGCAAAAATATTTAGTTCATATTTAGTTGTATCTTCTTTATAAATCAATAGTTAATTTTTTTATTTTTCATCTATTCATTTTCTTTAATTATTCATTCCTTTTTTCACCCATTCCTTCGTCTTATTGTAAGGCATTAGAAAGTTATTAATGAAAAAGATTTAGATATTTCATCTCCAGCTAATACTGTAACAAAAATATTTAATTTATACTTAATTGTATCTTCTTTATAAATCAATAGTTACTTTTTTTTTTCTTTTTTCACCTATTCAATTTCATTAATTAGTCGTTCCATTTTTTATCCATTCCTTCCTTTCATTGTAAGGCATTAGAAAGTTATTAATGGAAAAAAATTTAGATATTTCATCTTCAGCTAACACTGTAACAAAAATATTTAGTTCCTACTTAGCTATATTTTTTTTATAAATCGATAGTTACTTTTTTTCATTCTTCACCTATTCATTTTCATTAATTAGTCATTCCATTTTTCACCTATTCCTTTCTCTTAGTGTAAGGCATTAGAAAGTTATTAATGAAAAACAATCTTTTTCATTAATTAGTCATTTCATTTTTCACCCATTCCTTCCTTTTTATTGTAAGGCATTAGAAAGTTATTAATGGAACAAAATTTAGATAATCCATTTTCAGCTAACACTACAATAAAAATATTTAGTTCATACTTAGCTGTATCTTCTTTATAAACCAATAGTTACTTCTTCTTTTTTTTTTTCATCTATTCATTTTTATTAATTAGTCATTCCATTTTTTTACCCATTCCTTCCTCTTATTGTAAGGCATTAGAAGGTTATTAATGAAAAAACTTTTTTTTTCATTATTTAGTCGTTCCATTTTTCACCCATTCCTTCCAGGCATTTGAAAATTATTAAGGAAAAAAAAAATTAGATATTTCATCCTTGGCTAACACTACAACAAAAATAGCATGCTTCCTTGGCATTTGATATTTTATGACAAAAAAATTACTTTTTAAAGCATTTTAATCTAAAGGCCATAAAATTTTGATATATAATTACATATCAGGTCATTTATTTTAAATTCCATTTTATATCAATATTTTAGGGTATTTATGTTTTGATTAATGGCATTTATCTTAAATGCGTGTGTGTGTATATATATATATATGAATGATAGGATCAATATATGATGTGTAACATATTTAAAAACTTATTTCTAATTAACTCTTTTAAAAATATTTCTTTCCTAATATAGCTTTTTATGAAAATTATTTTTTAAAAAGTTTTCCCTAAAATTTTAGAGCGAATCCATTAGGCCTTAGCTAATGGGACCTGATAACAATGGCCTATCTTTCTTTAAAAGAGGTTCTATACTTTACATAGCTGCGATACCTCACTATACCTAATATTCCAAGCTTGTCATTAAATACCAAATACTTAATATAATACTTTAAAAATTTGTAAATTACCACCATACTTTACTATACTTAAAAAAGTTTTTATACTTAAAATAACTAACCCAAAAGATATTAAGGACTTCGCATCATCTAGAATTCTAGTAGCGGTGCTAATATACAAATTTAGAACCATTCATATTTCATGGTCAATAACTTCTTGCACTAATTCCAATAATAATTAGATTCCTCGAAACCAAAAAAAACTCATAGATTGAGGAAATATACAAATTTAAAGAATATTAATAAATAATAAATCTTCATTTTTATCCTACCTTCCTTCTATACTCGTGCGTCCTATCCCTTTCTATTTTTACTAATAATATATAAAGAAATTTTAATAAAAATTATGAAAGTAATTTTATAAATATAAAAATATATGTAAATACTTTAGGTTGCATTTAGTGGATTGCCTGTAAGATAGATTACCACTGGATAGGTTACCAGTAATGTTGATTACTGTGTTTGGTATACACAGGCAATGTTACAATAATCAGTAATGTTGATTACTGTGTTTGGTATACACAGGCAATGTTACAATAATATTGATTACTGTATTTGGTATGACAACCAGATTACCAGTAATGTAACATCAAATTCCCAAAATGCCCTTTTACATTGAACTAAACAAGTCAGATTCAGAAAACTTGAACATAAGTAACAAAATGAAATATACCTTTTACAAAACTAAAAAGAATAGCCAGTAATTAATGCTAACCACACATGCATCAATATCTTGTATGCTTTTCATTTTAACTCAGCTAATCATTGTGAGAAAATATTTTCTTATTCATAATTATTTTTTTAAAAAAAGGAAGAATAGTAAATTTACTTCAGAATGACATAAATTTTGAAAAAGTAGAAGTTGCTCCACATTATGCAACATATGCAATAAGATATCATACGAAATGCTCTTTGCTTTTCAGTTGTGGTAATGCAATGAAATTAAAATTTATCTGATATTTTTTATTTATTAATTAAATATCAACATAGTACTAGCAAAGTTTCAGAAAGAAAAAGCATTTCTAAATAAAATTAGATAGCTTTGCATAGTCACATGCAGCATGCATCCATAAAAGAAGCTTGAGATCTGGAGCAAAAAAAAAAAAAAAAAACTATTCGTGTTGTTTTATGGAAAAACAAACACCACGCTATGGTTGCATTGAAATAAAAAAAAAAAAGAGAGAGAGAGATCTGGAGGGAAAAAAAAATCACTATTTGTGCTGTTTTATGAAAAAACCAACACCATATTGTGGTTGTATTGAAATTAAAAAAAAAAACTTAGAGATCTGGAGCAAAAAAAATCACTCTTTGTGCTGTTTTAAGGAAAACCAATACCACACAGTGGTTGTATTGAAATTAAAAAAAAAAAAAAAACTTGAGATCTGGAGCAGAAAAAAATCACTATTTGTGATCTTTTATGGAAAACAAACACCACGCTGTGGTTGTGTTGAAATCAAAAAAACTTGAGATCTGTGCAAGAAAAAAAATCCCTATTTATGCTGTTTTATGGAAAAACAAACACCACGCTATGGTCGCGTTGCAATCAAAAAAAAAAAATTGAGATTTGGAGCGAAAAATATACTATTTGACAAACACCACTGATTTGTTCTGTTTTATGGAAAACAAACACCACGCTACGGTTGCATTGTAATCAAATAACAACTTGAGATCTGGAGCCAAAAAAATACTATTTGATAAACATCACGCTGTGCTTGCATTGAAATCAAAAAAAAAAAAAAACTTCAGATATAGAGTGAAAAAAAAAATCACTACTTCTACTGTTTTATGGAAAAACAAACGCCACGCTGTGGTTGCATTGAAATAAAAAAAAAAACTTGAGATCTGGAGCAAAAAAAAAATCATTGCTTCTACTGTTTATGGAAAAACAAACATCACGCTGTGGTTGCATTGAAATCAAAAAAAACTTGGGATCTGGAGCTGAAAAAAAAATCACAGTTTTATGGAAAAATAAACACCACGCTGTGGTTTCATTGAAATCAAAAAAAACCTCGAGATCTAAAAGGGAACCTTTTTATGGAAAAACAAACACCACGCTGTGGTTGCATTAAAATAAAAAAAAAATTAAGATCTAGAGTGGGAAAAAAAAAACTCACCTAGAGTGGAAAAAAATTCACTATTTGTGCTTTTTTATGGAAAAACAAACACCACTGCAATCTAAATTGCCTCACCGGCGGCGATCTTCTCGAAGGCAATGGGAGGGGAGCTCACCAGCGATGTAAGAGGAGTGGGAGTAGGGTAAGCACGGTGAAGAAAGAAGGGGAAAAGCATACGGAAGGATGAGTTTTGTTTTTGTGAAAGAGAAGGATGGATATTTTTGTCCAAAAAAACCAATCTAAATTTATTTTTGTATCTTGTGGCATCGTAGACTTGCTTATGTAAGCATGGATTTGCTTTCCAAATTAATCAAAAGAGATTTGGTTAATGGTTTACCAGAATTAAGTTTTGAAAAAAATAAAATTTGTGATGCATGCCAATTTGGAAAACAAACTAGAGTTTCCTTTAAATCTAAAAATATGGTTTCAACCTCTAGACCTTTGGAACTCTTGCATATAGATTTGTTTGGACCAACTAGAACCACAAGTCTAGGTGGTAAATGCTATGGCTTTAAGATAGTATTGAAGCACTTCAACAAGTTGAACCACAAGGTACACAAGAATTAGGAAAGGAGTAGAGGTATGCTCACAATCACCCCAAAGAACTTATCATTGGTAGTCCATCACAAGGGGTAAGAACTAGATCTTTATATAGAGATGCATGCAATCACTTAGCTTTTGTTTCACAAATAGAACCTAAATATTTTGATGAAGCAAAAGATGATCCTGATTGGATTAACGCTTTGCATGATGAATTAAATCAATTTGAAAGAAATAATGTGTGGATTTTAGTTAGTAGACCCATAGATCACCTTATAATTGGAACAAAATGGGTCTTCAAAAATAAACTAGATGAGCATGAAAACATCATTAGAAATAAGGTAAGATTGGTAGCTAAAGGTTATAATCAAGAAGAAGGCATTGATTTTGATGAAACCTTTGCACCTGTTGCTAGATTAGAAGCCATTAGATTATTACTTGCCTTTGCATGCTTCATGAACTTCAAGTTATTTCAAATTGATGTTAAAAGTGCATTTTTAAATGGATATATTGCTGAAGAAGTTTATGTAGAACAACCATCCGGATTTGAAATCATGAGCATTCAAACCATGCCTTTAAATTGAACAAAGCTTTATATGGTTTGAAACAAGCACCCCGGGCTTGGTATGATAGATTGAGTAAGTTCTTGATAAGCAATAATTTTGTTAGAGGAAATGTAGATACCACATTATTCATAAAAAGAGAAAATGATGATATGCTAATTATGCAAATCTATGTAGATGACATCATTTTCGGTGCTACTAATGAACTCTTGTGTCAAGATTTTGCTAAGCTCATGCAAGGAGAGTTTAAGATGAGCATGATGGGAGAACTCAACTATTTTCTCAGACTTCAAATAAAGCAAACTGAAGAAATAATCTTCATCAGCTAAAGCAAATATACAAGAGAGATTCTGAAAAAGTTTTGCATGGAGAATTCCAAAAGCGCTGGTACCCTTATGAGCTCTTCATGTAAACTTGACTTGAATGATAGTGGTGAAAGTGTAAATTAAAGCTTTATAGAGCCATGATAGGTTCCCTTTTATATTTAACTGCTAGTAGACCATATATTTTATTTAGTATTTGCTTGTGTATTGGATTTCAAGCCAATCCTAGGGAAGCACATTTAAATGCTGTAAAAAAAATTTTGAGATATTTAAATGGAACTAAAAATCTTGGTCTTTAGTATGCTAAACAATCTTCTATTAATTTAATTGGTTATTCTGACTCTGATTTTACTGGTTGTAAAATTGATAGAAAATCAACTAGTGAAACTTGCCAATTTTTAGGAGTTAACTTAATCTCCTGGTTTAGTAAGAAGTAAACTTCAGTAGCCTTGTTTACGGCTGAGGTCGAATACATAGCTGCTGGGAGTTATTGTGCTCAAATCTTGTGGATTAAGCAACAACTAGAGGATTATGGCATCAAACCTAAAGACATTCCCATAAAATGTGATAATACTAGTGTCATAAACTTAACTAAAAATCCAATTCAGCACTCTAGGACTAAGCACATTAAAATTAGACATCATTTCATTAGAGATCATGTTCAAAATAGAGATATAATTCTTGATTTTGTTAGTACTGATAAACAAATAGCTAACATTTTTACAAAATCCCCTGAGAAAAATAGATTTTATAAAATTAGAAGAGAACTTGGTATGTTTGACCCCCTGTTAAAATGAGTCAACTAGATAAATTGATTTTTTAAATTTTTTTTGGGCATATTTTTAATGATTAAAAACATGATAAATAGCCTAACTGACTCCTCTAAATGATCCCATAATATGCATAATCCCTGAAGACCATTTTGCATAAAAATTCCTAAAGCTTTTGAACCCTAAGCGTCATTTTTCTGTGATTAGCCAACTGGACAGTCGACTAATGGGGCGTTAGTCAGCATGGATGCCGACTAATCCCAAGAGGCGCTTGGTTTATAAGGAAAATCGAACGGCTCTTGGTCTCCCACTCTCTCTTTTCTTCTCAAACGTTTTCAAACTTTTCCCCCAAGCCAAGATCCTTCAAAATCCCTCTCTCCACCTTCTCTAGATCTTCTCTACCCTCCAGATCTAGTACCCTAGCCCCATGACTCCACGGATGAGGATCCGTCGCATGCGGCAAGGTGAGGCATCGGACGATGCTCGCGAGAGAGCCGCGCAAAACTCGGCCGTGGCCTCTTCCTCCAGAGTGTCAGGGATCCAGTCTTTGTCCACGATGGCCATCTCCAATGGGAGGGTAGTTGACTTTGGCTTTCTTGCACGGGAAAGGTTTACCATCGGGAGGATGCTCCAGCAGAGAGGATGGTTCTAAATGTGATAAACTGAAGTAGCCATCTACCCAAGACTGGTAAGAGAATTTTACCAGAACCTTTCCGTTGATTATACCTCTGCTTCGTCTGTTGTGAAGGGAGTGAACATTGAGCTTGACCGTGCCACCATAGGGAGTGTTTTGAGGGTTCCTCTAGATGGGGTTTGTGAGAGTTCCCCTGAGGGAAGGGCACGCCGGATTGAGGCTATCCTTGGAGTGGATGATGGAGAGGGAATAGACCGCTTGGAGGCTAATTCCCTAAACATGGAAATGAGGCTACTCCATCACATTATTTTCAGAATTTTCATTCCCTAAACTAGCAGTTTTCATCTTGTCACAGAGAGAGATTTGAGTTTGATATACCACATAGTCAGTGACATTCCATATGATTTCCCAGAGCTGATGTTGGTTGTGATGAGGGAAACAGTCAACAGAGCCAAAACTGCCCTTCCATATAGTATGCTTCTCCACCCATTTCTTTAAATTTTTTAGAGTAAGACTCAAGGGTGAAGAGACAACCAAGCTACACTATTCGAACATTTATAACGAACATTTTTTTCACCAAATGGGGTTTGTGAAGATTGGTGGTCGGTGGACCAGGAAAAAAGGTAGAGAGGTTGAGGTTGATGAGCCAGCAGAGGAGGGTCCATCATCCTCACATGAAGAGGCTGGACCAAATTCTGAGCAACATCCTGAGGAGCCCACTGCTCCACAAAGAATTTCTATTGGGCTTAGTCAGGATTAGCTGTAGTACATAGTGAGGGAGGTGGCCTCTGCACTTTCCAACAGGAGCTCAGGGGATAGCGGTTTTTCTACTGGTGACTTCATGATGGTACCCCATATTTTCACCGTAAATGAGACCTTATCCCAAATGATGATGAGACTGGAAAGGCTGGAGCACTCTATGAGCATAATGAATAGGAGGCCGCTGATGCAGGAGATGAGAGACCACTGGATCGGATCTAGCGAAAAGATTGTCAGGATGTCTGAAGAAATGAGACAACTGCGAGCTCAGATCATGTCTTTTTGGTGGGAGGTCTAAGAGATTAGGGTCATCCATTGGTATTCTTTATCATCTAGTCTCTACGATCAGTGATCAGCTTGCTCCTGTAGCCTTTCGGCCACCTTCCCAGCCCTTTTAGCTACCTCCACAGTCTGACTTCACTTCTACATACCCCTGCTCTAGACCACCTCATGCGTCCTATCGTCCTTTTGCACGAGGATGTGGTGCTGGATTGTCCTCTCATCCTTCTTATGTATCTTCCTTTGATGAGGATTAGATCAGGCTATGTTAGTTTGCTTAGAATGTTCTAGGTTTTTTTTTTGTAGCATGTTTGTATTAGGACTTAATGTATTCTGTTGTTTTGTACTCCTGACATGGTGTCAATATATGAAACTCTTTGTTAAAATTTATCCTTGTTATGAAATTTTATGTATGAAAGTTTTTACTTAATGAAATGTTCACTTTTATAATGTGTGACTTCTCTAATTTTAAATTCAACCATGACTTATTAATTCTGTGAATTTTTTTTTACACTTCAATTTATGTATCATGAAATTCCTAAAATTGAACTATCAAGGGAGAGACATACAAGAATTAAGTGCATGATTCTTTACTTTTTTGTTTGATGACAAAAAGAGGGAGAAGAGACCAAAGAGGGTAAGCACACATTTAAAAAGGAGAAGAATATTTTCATTATGTTTCAGCAAGGCTTTCAATATTTTCATTATGTGCCAGCATTTTCATCATTCAACAAAAAGTTTCAGCATTTCTAAAAGAGAATAATGTAGGCATATGTTTAGGGGAAGAAGAATATAAACCCATACAAATGTTTTAGCAAATTTTAACTTTTTAAGGGGATGAAGAAATTTTTTAAACGCATTCAAAATTGTATTTCTGTACTCAGGATTAGGAGGGATGTTACCACTGCCTCACATATGTGCTGCCTTGAACTATGTGCATCTGAATTAGCCACCCCAAAAAACAACTGCAATCCTAAGCATTTAGATTTGCATGCATTGGCTCAATTTGCAGAAAGCTTCCCTCCGGTATATTGGTAAAGTAACCAGTTCATGTTTGCTATATTTTTTATGTATATATTAAACCAACTGCTTCATGTTGAGCCTGTGTGGATATGATCTGTAGTTGCTTTACGTCTGCTTTAGGCACATGAGCAATTTCCAAATTCAAAAATGCATGCACGTGCTTTCAAAACCAGCTGATTTTGTGGGCTCAAGCCCAGGTCATCCACATGAAAAAAAACAAGGCGGGATGCCTGCATAAGAGCACATGAAATTCCAGTCAATAATGATATCATTATATAGAAATTATTTTGTTATTATAGTTTTCTATAGAGGATAATAGTTGATAGTTGAAGATGCATCTTGCAGAATTAGAAGGGATTTATGCAAGGCTAAAATCCTTGGTATGAGGTTAATTCCTGATATATTCTAGTTGGTCTTGCTAGTACTTGACAAATCGGACTCTTTGCATGCAGTATTGTAAGATAACTTTGAATTCTATTATATTTGTTTAAAATTGAAAGCACATATTTGTAGGGTTGCAAGAAGTTTTGAGGCATTTGAACATTTCTACACTTGTCTTTTGTTTTACATATGAAGTAGGATCTTGGGAACCTTGCTTACATTTTATGAAGTATCATGGAATAATTGAAAGACTCTCTCTCTCTCTCTCTCTCTCTCTCTTGTGCATGAATGTTATAAATGGAATGAAAAGTTTGTTATTTTTGACAAATGCAAATAGTCAGCCTACAAGATCTTGACCAAGGTTTAAAAAATCGACCATACTGCAGGGCATATGGTGTTTCACTGCTCCATACCATTGTTTGTCCAAGTATGGACATGTGCTGTACCACCTGTATTGACTAACCATGAGTAGATATCGGAGTATACTACTGTATGTACCATGTCAGTGCATGGTTAGTATGCCTTCATGCTCTGACACTTCAAACATTGATCTTGAACAAATAAAATTTAATGACTCTGAACTGGCAAGTTTATATATATATATATATATACTTGTTTTAATTTTCTTTTTTTCTTTTTATGGAGTTACTTTACATTTTTTTAAAAAAATTTTAGACATGTCTTTAAGGCCACTGGAACTATATATTATATTACCAGAACTAGTTCTGCTTATTGTGTTCAACTCTAGGGAAGAAAGAGAAAACAAATAGTAATTAAGAGAGGAAAGGTGCTTGAAAATTAGCAAAATGAATTACGGATTAGAAAATCTATCAAATGCCTAGAACACTTCTTTTGGTAGCCTATATATATCTTCTCAAAATCTGAAGACACTTAATTCACATTCTCAATCATTCTGAAAAATTCTCCACTGAAACATCGTATATTGAATCTGTGCCAGGATAGCGATGCTAGGACATCAGAGAAGTTTCACCCTTACATGATGCCTGTGATTTTTGGCCAAATTGTGACCCCAAGATGTTGAATCAAACTATGGGTCTCTAAATCAAACTTTTAATTTATTATTCAATATTTCGACCAGCATAAAATCATTGAAGAGCACCGAAATATGCATTAGGAAGCTTGCTGATAGTGATGCGAAATGGATTGGACTAACTTTGGTACATCAATTTGATGGACCAGAATCTGTTCTACATCTGTAGACCACTATCAAATGCCTCAACCTTCTGCAACCATGGCCGCATTAGAGCATGAGACTAATAGAAATAATGTTTATTGGTTTATAGTAATGAGAAAGAAATATGAATCAACTAATCAATTGCTTATATTGAAGAAGAAGATTTAAGGAGGAAAAAACAAAGAAGATTTAAGAGGAAATGGATGTATTTAATCTGCGAAGGGAGTTGAAAAAAAGGAAAGCAGAAACTGAAAGGAAGATACATGAAGGGAAAAAAGAGGGCAGCTGGTGGAGGAAGAAAATCATTTCAACAATAATTCCACTCTAACAATTATAATGTGTGAAAATTTGAGGAGATGGGGTTCTAGAGAAGTGTTATAAAACAGGTTTGAGAAGGTATAGCAAGAAAGACGAAGGATAAGCAGGAATATGGATGGAAGGGGTTTCCCAAAGATGGAGTCCCTACTTTAATAAATTCCTGAATTATGATCATAGCTTTTATTGATTTTTATTTAAAGATCAAAACTCTCAAACAAACACTCTCCCCTGACAAGAAGCTTATATGCATTGCCCATAACCTGTCATATTTTTTACTCTCCAAAGTAATTGATACCTTTAGAAAAAATTTCTAACCAGTTAAAGACATTGGTCATAATTCCATGCAGGTCTAGTGAATTTTCCATTTGTATTAGCCTTCTTGCATCTTAAGCAATATCTACCATTCATCTGCAGCTCTGATTTAAATTTGGTGATGCCTGCTCTTCAACCAATTCTAGAAATGACGCTAGCTCCCATGAACTAGTGTAACACGTCATTTAGCTGAACCAAGATAAGGGGTTAAAATCAGGTTAACGGCCTTGTTATTTATACACATGCTCCGAGAAATACATCCTTATTTGGTGTCATAAAAACATGGGTCATGCCAGGCTAACTAGGGCCCAGCTTATCTAAAAAATTAACCTCAAAAAAGATATTCATGTGTGAGCATATTGCAAATTTATGTATAGATTTCTCTTGAGGTATCTATCACTGTTTTGTACAAGAAATTAGTCTGGTGAAAGAAATCTTTGTGCCAGGTTACCGCAGTGTATTTTCTTCTTTGAGGGAGCTATCACTTTATTAGAATGATATATTTTCCTTCAATAGCCTTAACTTGTATTGCCTAGATCCGGGGGACAAGCCATGATGTATCTATGAAAACCATGTTGAATTGAACAGTCTAAAAAATTGTATTCTTCCTACTCATAAACAATGAAAAGTTGCATGGTATGCGGTGCTTCTGTATGACAAGCTTCAATTTGGTTATTGCTTTATCTTAGATCATACTGATTTGCATGGTACCTTCTTAGTTCTCTTCTACTTGTGCAATGTTAATTTATTATTTTTATTATTATTACATGTACTATTATCATTATCACTATTGTTATTATTATTTATTTAATTATTTATTATTTTTATTTATTTTATGAGTTATGTAGAATTTATCTAAAATCTAAAAATAATATTATTAAGCTTTCAAATGAATGAAATCACGCATTAGAATTTATTTGCATGATAATAGCAGATAAAAAGCAATATCTAAACATATATAAATATTTTATTCAAAAATTGCATAATTTAATAATTTACTAAATTACTCATGATAAATGGCTTACTTACCTTTTATCGCTAATTCACAAGTCCAAATCAACTGTTTAGGCTTCTGACACCCAACATGATATTTAAATTTTTAATTTTTAAAAATTATAATACCAACATAATTTCTATCATTCTACTGAGTTTAGTTTTGGATCCAACTTGGGACTTGATTATTCTAACTTGTAATCCAAACAGTGTAACAAAATTTTTTCCATAAATTAGAACTATTCCAGATTTAATCCTGATTCTAAAATGGTTGGATTAGGACTAATTTGGATTCCAAAAGTTGGAACCAACTGGGCTCAAATGGGTTGAACTTAAGGCTCAAATGAATAGCTAAGAGCCGACCCATCATTTTTTTTTTTTCTCGTTTTCTAAAACCCAAAACTCAAACAGAGACGTTTGGCTCTTTTCCTTTCGCTCTCTATTTCTTTTTTTTTATTATTTTCTTCTCCCTCTTTTCAAAAATGCACTCCATTTCTTGTGGTCCTCTCCCTCTCTCACGCACAACTCAAGGCCTCATCTGTTTTTTTTTTTCTTCTTCTTCTTCCTCTTTTCAAAAACGTACTCCATCTCTCATGTTCCTCTCCCTCTCTCACGCACAACTCACGACCTCATCTCTCTCTTTTTTTTTTGTTCTTAGATTCCAGATCCATCTCCCTCTCTCGTAGCAACGCAGATCTCTTTCTACCTCTTTATTAGACTGAAACATAAAATAAAGGCAAAGGGAGAGAGATTATTGGGTGGATTAAGCTTGTGGGGAGAAGATGACGACGAGAAGAGTAGAGACGAACCAGGTATGGGATGAGGGGAGGGAAGGTAGGGTTTTTAATCCTCTTTATTCTTTCGAGGATCGCGTAAATAGTAAGCGAAGGAGGCGGCCGAATCTTCTCTGGTTTGGTTTGGTAACGCTGTGATGATTGCGGGGTTACACATCATGGCGTTACAAAGCCAAAACTTATTTTTCATTTTAGAAAAATAACTAGGCTCAAAATTAGGCTAGGCCGGTTTGTGCTTGATTGATATGGTCTGGATGCATCTGGATTGGACTAGGGCTACAAACTGCTCTGCCACAAGCTTGATTCATATGCATGAGCTTATTTGAAATATTCCTACATCTAGTAATCCTTTGGTTCATTTGTGGAAACCCCTTAGGCCATGCCGGCTCGTAGGCCGTGAACCTTTCCCCCAGCATAGCCCAGGGGTCCTGATCATGCCTTGCACGACTTGATCCGCCGTGCCGAGCTATGATGGCTCATAGGCGACTTGGTCCGTTTTACACCAGTTATGGTTTGTCGTTTATCTTCAAGCTCTTGTAATATATTTTTCATTGGATCCTATAAGAATCAAAATACAAACTAAACCAGTTTCAGAGTTTACATAAAAATATGAAGGGTGTAAGTTTCTTGAAATGATTGCTGTTTCTCAAGATAAACATACATGTTTTAATAAAATGTTTGATAAGAGATATTATCTCTTATTCAATAATTAGTATTGAAATTTAAAATCCAGCCTTTTGTATTTTATTTCCTTTAGTTTTTATATTTATTTAATTCAACAACATATGAAGACTTCAAGAAGTTCTCAAGCTAAGACAACATGTTATAGCAATCCCAGGTGCAATGGCATTTGCCCAAGAATTTAGTGCAATGTCCTCCGGTGCAGAGCTCACCACAATCCATTCCTCCTCCACGGCAGCATTGTTCTTTTTGGCATACCGAACGGCAATGAAAATCAAAATCACATGCCCAATTGAACGTAGCACTTGGTTTCTCACAAATGGTTGCTTCAACCTTTATCATCCGCATCTCTTTTAAAAGAAAATATACAAAACTTGGTTAAAAATTTGTTAATTAGGTATATAAATTCTTCAAATATATACATGAAATTAAGGAAAGCCACTATAATTAGGTACTAAAATATAAAAAAGAAGATGATGGAGAATGAGAGAAAGATAAGAACCGAAAGTCATGCTGAGGAATAAGAGCAAAAACACAGCTAGAGGCATTCGTTGAAAATATTTCGTTGTGAACACAAAATTTAAGAAAAAAGTCAAATATTCCATTGCAAACATAAAATGTAAGAAAAGAGCGTACAAATGAGATGAGAATAAAGACTAATACCTTATATATAGGATGAGGAATGGGGTGAGAAATGATTAAAATAAATTTTTATAAATAATTATTTAGGCTGTCCTTAGCTATATCTTCTTTATAAATTAGCAATTAATTAATACCATTGTATAAATAGAAGAATGGGTGGAAAATAACTAAAATAATTTTTTATTAATAAATATTTAATTTATACTTAGCTATATCTTCTTTATAAATCAATAGTTACTTTTTTTTAATTTTTCACCTATTCCTTTTCATTAATTAGCCGTTTCATTTTTCACCCATTCCTTCCTCTTATTATAAGGCATTAGGAAGTTATTAATAGAAAAAATTTAGATATTTCATGCTCAGCTAACACTACAATTAAAATATTTAGTTCATACTTAGTTGTATCTTCTTTATAAATCAAAAGTTATTTTTTCACCTATTCATTTTCTTTAATTAGTCGTTCCATTTTTACCCATTCTTTCCTCTTATTGTAAGGCATTAGAAAGTTATTAATGAAAAAAAAATAAAAATAGATATTTCATCTTCACCTAACACTGCAACAAAAATATTTAGTTCATCCTTAGTTGTATCTTCTATATAAATCAGTAGTTACTTTTTTCATTTTTTATCTATTCATTTTCATTAATTAGTCATTGCATTTGTCACCCATTCCTTCCTCTTATTGTAAAGCATTAGAAAGTTATTAATGAAAAAAAATCCTTTTCATTAATTAGTCATTCCATTCTTCACCCATTCCTTCCTTTTATTGTAAGTATTAGAAAGTTATTAATGGAAAAAATTTAGATATTCCATCTTTAGCTAACAATGCAACAAAAATATTTTAGGTGGCACATGCTTCCTTGGCATATGCTATTTTATGCCACCAAAAATTACTTTTTATGGTATTTTAATCTAAATATCATAAAATTTTGATAAGTAATTACATATCAAGTCATTTATTTTAAATGCCATTTTATGTCAATATTTTATGTTATTTATGCTTTGGTCAATGGCATTTATCTTAAATACCATTCTATATCATATTTTCAAGACATTTATATATGGCAGGATCAATATATGATGTGTCACATGTTTGAAAAATTATTTCTAATTACCTCCTCTAAAAATATCTCCATGCTAATATTGCTTTTTATGAAAATTAATTTTTAAAAAGCTTTCTTTAAAATCTTAGAGCGCATCTACTAGGTCCTAGCAAATGGACCTGATAACAATGGCCTTGCTGAAATATTTTCTTAAAAAAATTTCTATGTTTTAGGTAGCCTCAATAGCTCACTATGCCTAATATTTCAAGTTTGTCATTAAATACCTAATATCTAATATAAATTTTTAAAAATCTGCAAATTGTCATCATATCTTACTATATTTAAAAAAGTTTTTATACTTGAAATAACTAACCCAAGAGATGTTCAGACTTGGACCATCTAGAATTGCTGCCAATATACGAATTTAGAACCATCCATATCTCATAATCAGTAGTTTCTTGCACTAATTCTGTTAATAATATTCTTCGAACCCAATAAAAACTTATGGATTTAAGAAATCTATAAATTTAAAGAATACTAATAAATAATAAATCTTCGATTTTGTGTTACTTTCCTTCTACCTTCGTCCATCCTATTTCTTTCTATCTTTACTAATAATATATATAAATTTTAATAAAAATTATGAAAAAAATTTTATAAATATAAAATATATGTAAGTACCGTATATGTTTATTTCCTTCTGCACCAGCAAGGAAAAAAAAATAAACATATGTGTTTTAATAAGAAACCAAATCTTTTTTCAAGAAAAAACAAAATATAAGTATAACTTTTTTCCCATATTTACAGTTTTTCATGTAACGAGCCATACGAAGTTGTAATTTTAAACTCTCCACCCATAAATTCTACATCATCAAGTATCTCGCAATCAGAAGTGCATTAAGGACTGTCAGGTAGGATATGACCAGAAGTAACATACACAGACACATCTAGATCATTGAAACGGTCCATTGACTTCAAAAACCTGCATGAGAATTTATTAGCATGAATTACTGGAATGCAGAGTGGAATGGGCAAACTAGCAATCCAGATATTGATAGAGCCTCACTCTATAGCACTTGTAGTCCATGCAATGTCTTGAACCACATCCAAGGCTGCATGTAAAATAAACTGGTGCTGGTGAGCAGCTTCTTCTTTCTGCCATATGAGCACCAAATATGTATTAACATGCATGAAAAGTCACTGACAAGAATGAAAAATTTAACTAGAGTATCTTTATTGAACGTGTCTCAAACTACTATGATGAAGGTGTTCCCCATAGAAATAAACAATATAGGTAAATAAAAGCAAAGAGAGCCATTACTTGAAGCCGTAAGGGCATATACACACAAGCCAAATGTTTGATGAAGGTGTTCAATTCATTCACATTTTTCAAATGCATGCCAGCGCCATCACTTGGAAGCACAAACAGATAAAGGCAACTTATGTCATAGAGACAGAAAAATTTAGCACAATTTAAATAAAAATTACAAGGTAATGCAATGATAATGAACAGAATCAAGCAACCATAGAAAAAAAAAAAAAAAAAAAACAGAATATAAGCGAAGGAAGTTATACTTTGAGTGCAGGGCCCACTTAAGCTTCACATATAGGAATATTGTTCCTGCTGACAATAATAAAGTATGCTGTGCTTGCCATTACCTTGCGAAGGAACTGATATTTCTAGCCAGAACACCAAAGAAAAATATAAGCATAAAACATGGACAGAAAACAAAAAAATACATTATAAGAAATTACCTTTTTCTCATCAATTCTTCAATAAATAAATGATAATTTAATGAAGAAATACAATGAGGCAGCTTATTGAGAATGTAAAAAAAGCACTAGAAGTTGGCAGCAAACAAACATGCACCGATAAGTCCTCGTAAGCTTCACTAATGAAATAAATGATATGATAATAAAATATAATTGGAGCTTTCTGGAAAATTAATGCAAGTATTGGCAAGCAGAAAACATCAGCATCATGCTGTTGGGAATAATTATTTTGAAAAACTATTTATAAATTGATAGAAATTTAAATCTAAAAATTTAAATATAAAAATTTAAATCAAAAGAAGATAAGAATTCGAGACGTATTAAACACTGCCCTAAGAATTAATTTTCGTTCATTTGTGCAGGTTGTAGGTGATTTGTTCACGAGGTACAATGATGTAGCTCGATCCGAGCCTCCTGCCATGAGCACGATCGTATGGAAGTGCAAGCCAACAACTTCTTTAGATGTTCGAAGAAAAAATTAGTAATAATAAAATAATAAAAAAATAAAACTAATATTAAGAAGAGATAAGAGATTTTTTTTTTTTTTTTTTTTTTTCCAGTAGAGCTTTCATGCTTGGATTAGAATGCTTACAATCCTAAATCTTTGAGCTTATTTATAAACTCAGTTCAGGTAGCCCTCAACGGTTTAGCTCATAATGGCCTTAAAGGCCTAATAAATGTTAGCCCCCAATCACGTTAGAAGTGACCTAAAAATTAAATTATTTGAACTGCTTATTGCTCATAAGCATTATCCATACTTGTGGTGCAGTTGCGCAAGCGTTCCATGAGCGGAACACTCACGTCGGCGAAATGCTCGCGTAGTGTTCTCTGGCATAACACTCGCAAACTCCTGCAGGCATTTTTTTAATTCAAAACTTTTTTATTTTTTTAAATCATAAAAATGTCAAAAATCTTTCTCAAAAGTTTTAAATTAAAAAAAAATCAACATAACATAAATTTTAAGGCATCTTATACCGCGCAATAGGTGAAGTATTCAGTGAACTTGAATCTTACTTAGTATTGATTGTATACATTTGAAGGAACCATAATGAATTAAATCTTGAAATAGGTCATTAACTCAGACTTTTACTAATCACAAATATAGTACGCATTAATTGGGTTTAAGCGACTAGCGCATATTAAAAGTCTTACGCTTCGTACCTTAATTTTTCATGAGAATTTCTTAGGATTAGCCCAAACTCTGAATCACAGTCTAATATAATAATTCTCACATAGGTAAATCCTCCAAGAATACTTGTGACTAATACCCTACAGATAACCTTCCTTGGATCCATTAAGAGTATAACTCTACCTTACACAGTTTTATTTTGTCAGTTTTATTTTGTCACTTTATAACAGCACTCATCATAGGGATGGAAGGAGAAATTTTTTCAAAGATTGTGCTCTAACACAATCACTCAATTAGCTTTGTTTCTACCATATTGATCCTCTTTCGTAGGATCTCCAATCACAGAGGTTGGGTATCCACTGCCGGTGATCAAATAATGGGCTTAAGCTCCATCCTCATCGATAATTATAGGACGAGAAATTTTTTCAAAGATTGTGCTCTAACACAATCACTCAATCAGCTTTGTTTCTACCATATTGAACCTCTTTCGTAGGATCTCCAATCACAGAGGTTGGGTATCCACTGCCGGTGATCAAATAATGGGCTTAAGCTCCATCCTCATCGATAATTATAGGACTCTACTCCTAAATGTCCCTTGTTTAATTGATCTGTCAAATTCTTTTCATACTTAACAAATTGCAAGGAGATAACATTATTTTTCTTATATTATCTTATAAACTTTTGATGAAGCCGTATATGCCAGTTCATTTTTTTATTGGTACTCTTCTAATTAGTCAATTCAATTATGACCTTATTATCACAATGGATTGATATGGTCGAAGCTGGCTTAGGCACCAAAGGTAGCTCTGATACTAGATTTTTAATCCACTTTGCCTCATTACATGTGTTATTTAGAACTATCAACTTACACTCCATGATGCTTCTAAAGATGATAGTTTGCCTAGATGATCCTTAGGCAATAGCAGCACTGCTAAGAAGAAAAAAATATCCGGTGGTTGATTTAAGATCAAGAGAATCGGTGACCCAATTAGTATCACTGTAACCCTCAACCAACTTAGGGTATTCAACGAACATCAAAGAGAGATTAAGTATTCATTTTAGATCTTGGAACACTCTGTCTAAAGCTATCCAATGAGATTAATCAGGATTTTGATTATATCTGCTAAGTCTCCCTACAACATAGGCAATATCAGGTCATATCCTATTTGCCACATACAAGAGGGATCTTATGATTTAAGAATATTTTAATTGATCAACTAAGTCACCTAAATTTTTCTTTAGGTGAAAGCTGGGATCATATGGAATAGACACTGATTTAAGATCAGAATAACCAAATTTCTTGATCATTTTTTCTATAGAGTGAGAAAGAGAGAGAGCTATCCTTTTATGAGATTTGATAATCTTCATCCTTAGGATCACATCTGCTTCACCTAAATCTTTTATATCAAACTTGGATGAAAGGAAAGATTTAATTTTTGAAATAATTTCAAGAGATATTCTAAAGGTTAGGATATCATCGATGCAAAGGATTACACAATCATTGTTGATGATCTTAGAATAAACACATTTGTCATGATTATTGATCTTGAATCTAAAGGATAAGATGATCTAATGAAATTTCTTATGCAATTGTTTTGAAGCATGTTTAAGACTATATAGGGACTTAACAAATTTACAAACCTTGTTTTCTTGTCCCTTTACAATAAAACCTTTAGGCTGTTTGTGAGATTTTGCCCTTTTAGACTAATTCTCAATTTAGATTAAGATGTAATTAGATGTAATTGAGATAAAAAATAATAAAAAAATTAGATAATTAGAATTTTTGATTGAATTTATATTTATGATGTTTGGTATTCAGTTAGCTTTCTAACCCATCTTGAATGACTCAAATCGAAAGTCAATTGAGAAAGTTAGAAGCAATTTAATGAACATGTATTAATGTTGACGAACTTCAAATAAATTATAAAACTGCCATTAATAATAATTTAGGATGATTTTTGGTGTTTCTATCTGAATTTTTATATTTTAAAGATTATGTTGGATAAGTTAGAAGTTAGTTTTGAGTCAAATCTATTTTTAAATATTTAAATTAATATTTATATTTTTAGCTTCTTAAAAAAATAAAATCCTATAAAGATTGAAAAGTCCATTTATATTAGGAGATTAGTATGAAGCCTATTTATTTTAGATTGGTATGAAACCTATTTATTTTAGGAGTTAAGAATCCATGATATTTATTTCCTTGGTTTTCTTAAAGGAATCACTATTCTACTAAAATTGAAAAGTTTATTTGAGATTGGTATCGGAAATCTATTTGTTTTAAGAATTAAGAATCTATTTTTAGATATTTAATGGATATTTATCACTTTAGTTTTCTTAAAGAAATCAAAATCTATTAAAAATATTTGTTTATTTGTTTAGGAGATTGGTATTTTATAAAGAGTAGGAAATCTATTTGCTTTAGGAGATTAGTATTTGGAAAGTTTATTTGTTAGAAGATTGATATAAGAAATCTATTTGCTTGAGGAGTTAAGAATTTATGATATTTATCTTATTGTTTTTCTTAAAGGAATCAATATCCTATTAAATTGGAAAGTTTATTTGTTTTAGAATTTTGATATTATGAAGAGTAGGAAACCTATTTGCTTTATGAGTCAAGAATCTATTTTTAAATATTAATGGATATCTATCTCTTTAGTTTTCTTAAGAATCAATATTTTACTAAAATTAGGAAGGTTAATTATTTTAGAAGATTGGTATTTTATAAAAAGTAGGAAACTTATTTGCTTTAGAAAACCTCTCTGTAAATAGAGCTCAATGGAGATACTTTGATATCAAATCAATAGTTCAGAAAAATGAAGAAGGTGAAGGTTCAAGGATCAATAAGGTTGATGGAGCTCTTGAGCAAGGATTAGTTTATAGTAATTTTATTTAGAGAGGTAAGTGATGATTACCTTCTGTGATTTATCATATTTTAAACAAATAAATATGTATCATCTTGTGATACTTATTATATGAATATTGTATGCCTATATATTGACCATGATCGTTGTAAGTATACTTGATATTAAATATTTATTACTCTTGATGAATTGATAAAAATGTTTGATTGATCATAAATAAGATTTAATGAAGAATGATTAAGCTAAATTCTAAACCTGATTATGCTAGATGATTGGATACCTTGCCTATGGGGATAATACACTGGTGATGCCTTGACCATGGGGCATAGTACTGTGGAGATACTCTGCTTGTGAAGGTAATACACTAGTGGATGCCTTGACCATGGGACATAGTACCATGGCGATACCCTGTCTATGGGGGTAATATACTAATGGATGCCTTGATCATGGGGCATAGTACTGTGGCGATGCCCTATCTATATGGGTAATATACTGATGGATGCCTTGACCATGGGGCATAGTACTGTGGCGATACCCTGCCTATGGGGGTGAAACACTGGCTCTAGCATAGTAGGATTAGAGGACAAGACACCATAAGAACTAAGATTAAATGACATGACATAATGAAAACTGAAAAAGATTATTTGTTTCATCTAATAAGTCGTATCTGTATACTGATATTATATTACATTCTAGAAGGTTAATTGGGCTATTGAGTTTATTATATTTTACCTTTTTCTTTTTCATATACAATTATAACTGATGCATGGGGATGCAACTAAGAGAGTGCCTAGATGCGTAGAAAGAATAAAGAAATTTTTATAAATTAGTTGTTGAAATTTAGTATCTTTTTAGAATAATGGTTTTGTAGCCAAAGTCTATTTTACTTGAGAATACTTTTAAATTATGCTTAGAACTTTATATTTATGATTATGATATCATGAATAATGCCTTGCATATTGGGGATTGATTTTTCAATGTGCGATGGATGCTTTAGATCCATCCAATGGGTCTAGGGCGTTACACTGTTCCATATAGATCTTCTTCTTGAGATCTCTATTAAGGAACGCAGTCTTCACATTCATTTGATGAATTATTAACTTATGGATGGAAGTAATGGTAAAAAGAGATCTAAGGGTTGTTATTTTAGCTACAGGAGAATAAGTATCAAAGAAATATAACTCTTTCTTTTGGTTATACCCTTTGGCTACTAATCTAGCCATATACTTTTCTATTGAACCATTAGGTCTAAGTTTTTTTTTAAATACTCACTTACATCTTAAAGGTTTGCAACCAGGAGGTAGATCAGATAAGATCCAAGTTTGATTTTGTAAGATCGAATTATATTAAAAAAGAATGGCTTTCTTCTAAAAAGGGGTGTTGAAGACATCGCTTCTAAAAAAAAAGGAGGTTCGCTCTCAACTAGGAAAGTAAAGAAACCTTTACTAAGATCTTTTTCCTTCTTTGTCCTTGAACTTCTTCTAAGTTCAGAAGGTCCACTTTTAGAGTTAGGTCCTTTTTTTTTTTCTTGATTCATTAGAGGACCCAGAGTCAGAAGAATCAGGAACAAAGAGATGACTAAAAGAGACTTGACTTGGAACTTAGTTCTTACAAGGAAATACATTTTTAAAATAAGTGGCATCTCTTGATTCAATAAGCTACACCGTTAGACCAAGGAGAGTATGATAGTGTAACCTCATGAATAACCCTATGTTTTTGGTAAAATAGAGTCATTTCATTTGAGGTATATTTACTGCCTCAATCTAACCTAAGTCTTAATGTTTTTCTCAATTTGGGTTTCAGCTTTTGCCTTATAAATCTTAAACTGCATCCTTAGATTTTATCAAATATGTATGACAATACTAGGAGAAGTCATCAATGAACATTATAAAGTAACGACTTCCTCCCTGAGTAGGTAACTTGGTAGAGTCACACACATCACTATGGACCAAATCAAGAAAGATTGAGCTCCTATTTACTGATTTAAAAGGTTTTCTAGAGCTCTTTGAAGGTTTTGATATTGAGGAAGAGGAAGTTTCAACCGAACTAGAGGAACTTGGTTGAGAAATGGATTCAAGATTTAAAAATTCTATGGTAGAAAGTATTTCACTTAGCTTTGTCACTCCTAAACAAAGATCCATTAAATTTTTTGGGTTTAATTGCACTAAGGTTATTTGAACCCATTTATGAGAGTATTGATTGCTTAATTGGTTCTGCACAACAGAAACTTGAAGGTTTAGCCTTATAGTTTGAGTTTTTAAATTAGTAGTTTTTCAAATAACTTCTAGATTTTGAATTTAAATTCAAAAATTTAAATCTAGAAACTACTTGCAATAAATAAAATAACCACTAAGCAAAATTAACTCAGCTAATTTGAATTTGAATTTAAGTTTCAAAATATTAAAATTTTAAAATTTCAATTTATAAGATTTTTAAAATTTGAATTTTTAAATTTCAAATTTCAAATTTGAATTTTAAAATTTCAAATCTAAAGATAAATAAATTCAAAACCTCTTTCTTTTTTTTTTGAAAAGAAGATAATTTCTAAGACTTTTACATAGATTTCAAAGCAGTAAAAAACTTTTTTCCTTTGAAAATAGATTTTTTTTCTTATCAGTAAATTACAACAATATCTGATTTTTTTATAGAAAAATCCTAGCAATTTCTAGTGAAGAGGAACACTATTCCTTAGTTGTTGGAAATAATTATTTTGAAAAACTATACAAAAATTGCTAGAAATTCAAATCTAAAAATTTAAATGCAGACATTTAAATTTAAAGAAGATGAGAACCATGCTTGGACCAAGGCGTGTTAGGCACTGTCCTAAGGACTAGTTTTCAACCTTTTGTGTAGATTGTGGGCGATCTGTTCCCAAGGTACAATGATCCGACTCAATCCGAACCGTCCACCACGAGCACAATCGCATGGAGGTGTAACCCAATACTCCTTCAGATGCCCAAAGAAAAAATCAACAATAACAAAATAATAAGAAAAGTAAAATTAATATTAAGAAGAGATAAGAGAGTTTTTTTTTTTTTTTTTTTTTTCAGCAGAGCTTTCAGGCTTGGATTAGAATGCTTATAATCTTGTATCCTTGAGCCTATTTAAATACTTAATTCAAATAACCCCCAATAGCTTAGCCCATAATGGTTTTAAAGGCTTGATAAATGTTAGCCCTCAATCACGTCAGAAATGGTTGCGTTATTTTTTTTCTTTTTTTAAACCTTTTTTTCTTTTTTTTAAACCATAAAAAGGTCAACACAAACTTCTTCTAGCACAGTTACCTACTCAAGAAAGTTGCTTGTTTCAAAGACATGAAAGTGAAAATCTTTTGGAAATAAAAAAACAAAAAAGTAAATGAAGATGCCTTGACCTTTAAGTAAGAATCACTGCATTTTAACAGACCCGAGGGCAATCCATGAAAAATAAAAAATCGACGGATAGCCATTCATGTTGTTTTTTTGGATAAGTTTTGTAGCAATGATTGTCTGTCTCCTTTTGTTCTTTAATCTGAATGTTTTGTTACAATTTAGCTACAAATAAGTGCAAATGTATATAGTCTGTAGCATTATGCTGTTCTGCTTCCTTTCATAACATAATTTTGACTGATGGAGTCTCCTACCCATCCTTCTCAATCACAAAAAAAGAAGAAGAAGACCAAGTCTATATATAAAAAGCCTAGGGGAACCCACCTTCTGTCCATGCAGTCAAAATATCTAATAAGGGATTTTCCCAACATACATTCTAGAGCAAACTCATTAAATAAGTCCTTTAGAAAGAAGGATTCTAAAAGATTTAGGAAATTAATGGCAATCAAAAGAATAGCATGATATTTTCCTTGAAAAGGGAATTGGGTCATACACCCTGGAGGCTTATGAGGACTGCATTACATATCGAGATCTGCAAAATTCCCCCAGCACCGCTTTGAATAATCAACCAACCAGCTAAAATCATACTGTAGATCATTCATTCTCCATATGGCCTTCTAACTACCACTCTACTACAGTAACACTCATGCTTAAAACCAGTTCATTTTTAAAGACTTTGAAGTTCCAATATGACAAATTTGTAAAATTATTGGTTCTTTGGCTAATGGTTTTTTCCTCAAAGAAAATTCATTTTCCCATATTAGAATTGAAATTCTTCTTTGTTTAGACTCCTCCTGCAGGTATAGGAACCTTGACATAGCTTTCCAAATTCTACAGCAAGCCCCTCTCTAATTTGCATGGGCCAGGACTTTGACACCAATTTAGATGATCAAATTAATGCAGAGACTCTTCTAGGATATTTTTGAACTTTTCCAGATTACATCTTAGTTAATAACCCATAAAGATGGGGCAACGCTTGTTGCCTATGGTTCATTAATTTATTTGTACTTCTCATAATATTGTTTTCATGTGATGGCACTAGATTATGGATGCTTTATCATTCCATTACACACACACACGCATAGATTAAGGTTTTTTTTCCAATAACAAGAAGAAATTAATGAGAAATGATATTTAAAACAAGAAAATTAAGAAAAAAACCACATTTGAAGAGATAAAATTAAATAAAACTTGCTAGCTCGGCAAGAAAGCATAGGTTTGAGACTTCTGTTTTCGAGTCAAAAGGAATAATTATATCATGATTCACAGACATCGTAAGCATCATTACAAAGGTAGAGTTTCACAGTCATCTCAGATTCCTTCTAACAATTCAACAAGAACCTTGCTGCAAGTTGTGTCTGTTGACTAATAACTGAATGCTGCATTTAAAAACAAGAGTAGCACCTTTAATCCAGGCAATTTAGATTACAGGATTTGAACTTGAGAGTCCTTTCCCTTTTCCTTCTCATTTTTTTTTTCACATATACCAATATATAATACTAAAATATCTAATATTAATCATAAAGGTGCTTGTATGCATCATTATTGTAGCAACTTAGGATCTCACCTAAAAAGATTAGCTAAGATAATATTATTTGGGTTCCTTAATTTTATATAAATATCCTAAATTTCTTTAGTATAGGCCCTCACAATCAACATCCACCCTTACTAAAAGAATACAAAGTCAATACTTTGTCTTCTAGATCTTATGCCAACATTTGCCTACAAGTTTCTTGATACGTTCCACAATGGATCCCACCTATTGTTCATGTATACCATTGCATATGCTCACCCATATCTAACATCACCTGTCATAATAAATACCATAACAGAAACAGCCAGGCCTTGTTTCCATTGACTTCAGATTCGGGCAATGTTTATCTGTTGAAACTACTGTGAATCTGAAATTTTCCGACTAAACTGCGGCCATTTCAATTACTACATTTGAATGCCAAGCATCCTACCAGCACCATAATGAAATTAACTTGATTTTTTTTATTTTTATTTTTATTTTTTTCTGTAGCAAATTGCCGAGCCTGATACCAATATCCACCTTTTCAATTATATGCACCCAAAAAACTACCAAACAGGGAGAAAAAGAAAACCCAACAACCATGAGAGAGTGCCCAGATAAAATTATATATCAATTATCATTCACAAAAACAACCATACAAACTGAAGAATGGATTCTCTCTCTCTAGTCAAGTAGGGACATAATAATACACGCAAAGCTTCCGTCTTTCTTGATCAAAAGTTCGATTCATCTCTTCGACAGCAGTATTACGTAATCCTGTCTAAAGATATGCAAATCTAACCTCCAAAAACAAGAAAGAAAAAAGATTCTGGAATCTTTGTTGCTTGGGAATTGCAATAAAAGAAGTAGGATGACTCCTTATGTCCTCTGGAGCCCGAACCACCAAATGCCGGCATCCATGTGGATGTATTTTCTATAAAGATTTATATGTGCATTTTGTTCCTCTGTTCTCTCTATCCTTTGAGAGTATCTTTTAGCTAAGACAAAGTGTGATTTAGGGCCATCACAACGCCGAAAATTTTGGAAAATTTAGCCTTATGACAGCAACCCACTTACATTCTAATTTTGCACAAAAAAGTCTTGTAAGTTTATATATATATATATATATATATAAGCCTTAGAGTCAACATTTACTCTTATGATTCTTTAGTAAGTAAGATAATTTTTATGTATCAAAGAAGTTTAATTTGAGGTGCCTACTAATTTCGAAAAGTATTTATAACATCCTAAGCCCACCCCACCTGCTAATTCAATTAACTTTGCTAGTGTACCAAAATCACGTGACTTTCTTTTCATCTTACTTTCTACGTCCAACACACACATATCACAATTTTTGTTGTGGAAACTACTGCATAGTATTTTTTTCCTCATTCAAATTTCAATCAAGATTCCTCTCATTCTAACTTTTTTTTAAAAAAATAATGCACCTGTTAGCTCATTAATCTCCAAGTCATCTCCTTATAGATATTAGTTGCTTTAAGATAATAGACTTGAAGAGCTAGAGAAATCTACTGTACTTTCTAACTATTTAGTCTGCCAACTTACATCCTTGTAGAAATGAATCAATTTAAAGCCTCAGTTTTGATTATGATTCCTCTTTTTTTTTAAAAGAAAAATCTAATGCACTTTTTAGACAGTTAATCTCTAATTTATCTTCCCATGCATATGAGTTGCTTTAAAATAATGAATTGAAGATCTAGTGAAAATTACTGCACTTTCTAGCCCATTAGTCCATTAATTTACCTCCTTGCAGGAATGAACCATTGTAAGATAAAGAATTGACGTTTTTTGATCCCTTAAAATCTTGTAAGCATGGGTATTATAATCGATCATCCTCCTATATCATCCATGAGAAGATGGTGCTTCAATAATTTTTCAGTCAAATAAAAGTGGGCAGGTTAGATCCAAATCCTGTTAGGAGTCACCAAATTTGAAATGTGTGCTTCCAAGTTACATTTGTCATCGGTGGGTAGATTCTACTTTATTTTTGTTAGCTGCCACAGGTTGGACTGCATCCAAACCTAAGGCCGAGCATCTCTCCAGACTTATTTTCTGCATGTTTTTTTATTTTATTTTATTTTTTATTTTAAGAGATTGCTGTATGATCCTAATTTTATTGTTGTTATTATTATTACCTTGTACTACCAAGTTTTATCAGAAACTAAGATCTTTTAGAGGATAAAAAAAAATAAAGAAGAAAAAAGTCAGATTTTAAAAAAAATTAGCTATATGAATTGGCACAAAATTGTATTCGATCTAAAATTATTTTTAAAATTTTGGATCAGGCTCGATCCTACCCATAACAATATGTTTGGAACAAAGAATAGATCAATAAAGTTAATATTTTATTTTTAAGTATTAATATAAAAAATAAATAATATTTAAAATAATTATATATAATAATTCTACAATAAGTTAGAGTTTGATGTTAAAAAAAAAAAAGAAATTTAGGTATAGCTCTTAAAAAATTTAATATAAATTTAAGAAAATTATTTTATGTTTAAAATTTAAAAATTAGATCCGGATCATCTTCGAGTCAGGTCTGAGGTGGGTTGAAAGCCCAAACCTGCTCTAAAATTTGTGGAGTCCTAACTTAGTTCAAAGCCAATATAAATAACATATAAAAAAGTTTGGGACAAATGGTCCCAGAGCTGAGAAACACTGCACCTTCATTTGAGGTTAGAAAAAACAGGGTGGAGCGTGGATCCCACAAAACTTAAATAAAATCCTGCCTCACATCAGCGTTATGGATAACACCTTCTATCGCCCCCTTATCACCCCATCTCTCCCAACTCAAGAAACACCTCCAGAAAGTCACAGGAGAGAGAAACAGCGATCAGAGACAACCAGACTGCTCGCAAAAATGGCAGGATTCTCCTTCCTCTCCACTTTCCCTTCCCTCCTCGCCCACTCCCCTCAGCCTTCTCTCTCCTTAGCTGCACCTAAACACACCAATGTATGCCCTGTTTCTCCATTCTAGCTGTCTTCTATATTTTTTATTCAAATATTTTCAGTAAGTCATGCTCCTTTTCTCTTGCTGTAACTACTGGCTTTGTTGCACAACAGTACTTTCTTTGTCCAAAGCTGAAATCTAGCCAAAAGAATCATAAATGGATGTCGTATTTACTTCTTTTTTTTTCTTTTTCCTTTTTCTTTTTATGTTTTAGCCAGAACAAGAATATTTGTTGCTTAATTAAAATGCTCTCTAATATTTTCAGTAACTCATGCTCCTTTTCTCTTGTTATAACTACTGGCTTTGTTGCACGGCAATACTTTCTTTGTCCAAAGCTAAAATCTAGCCAAAGGAAACGAATTGATGTCCTATTTACTCTTTTTTTTCTTTTTCTTTTTTTGTTTTAGCCACCACAAGAATATTTGTTGCTTAATTAAAATTCTTGAAAGATTCAATTATTTGATTGTTTCTATATTTCCCCTCTAATATTTTCAGTAACTCATGCTCCTTTTTTCTTGTTATAACTACTGGCTTTGTTGCACAACAGTACTTTCTTTGTTCAAAGCTAAAATCTAACCAAAAGAATCATAAATGGATGCCCTATTTACTTTTTTTTTTTTTTCTTTTCCATTTGATGTTTTAGCCACAACAAGGTTCTTACCATCTGTTGAATATGTGTTTCTTAATTCAAATGCTTGATAGATTCAATTATTTGATTGTGTGTGAAACTAGGGTGGAGTCTGCTGCCTTCATAGGGTTGATGATTCTGGTGGTCGTGATGGACAGCACCAATTTAATCGAAGGGAACTTTTCAGCTGCTGTGGTGCGTTCATTGGCATGGTATGAATTATTCACAATGACATTGTTTTATTTTTGAAGAAAAATTGGACAAAGACCACAGTAACATTGCTTTCTATATGCAGCTTGTGATCTGAAGCTTTGTAGGGCTGATTCTCTTAATATTAATTTCTGTCTAGCTGTAGAAATCATGACATTATGGTAATTGAAGGCCCTTCAAATTCTTAATACTATGGAACAAACAAAAGAGATAGCAGTAAAGATTGGGTTCTTTTCATTGTTTCAATTATTACTTACATCTTAGAATGAATGTGAGAAATGAGCTTGGCCACTGACAGTAACAATCAAGATTTTTGTGTGACTTGATTAGCAAATATCCATGACAAGAAGGTAGTGATTGTCCTAACCTATTGACATGGGCTCTAAGCTGAACCACATAAATGTCTGAGTTCTTAATTTCTGTTGGTCGATTCATGATCATACTCTCTATTTCTCCTCATCCTAAGAACCCTAGGTCTGGATATACAACTGATGCAGGACAAATATGGGATGGCCTGTGTTGCTTGATAGGACCCTGGGAATAGGATAGTTTAGGGTTTAAAACAGCTTTCTTAGTTGTTGTCCAAATCCTGATAATAGGACAACAAAGAAATAATATTAGTTCTTTTCTAGGCGAGCGAAGGATGAAATAACCCTACTCTAGGGCTTTTTGTGTCAAGGAGGATAGGAGAAATCAATTTTCGAGACTCAATTAAATAGTTTACTATAAGGTTCAAATCAGATATTGCAATTTTACACAGACCTAAACAGGAAGCAATATTTTTTAGATGTAAACAATCAGATAATAGAACAAGTATTGCAATCCCTACCCATATTCAACAAGTCTTTCAATATAGTAACTAAATACAAGAAAGACATTTTAAGGAATCTTAGAAGTCATAGAAGCAAGCAGCTAACAGAAAATAACATATAGAACAGAATTAGTGGAGAAAGAAAAGAGGAGAAGAAAGAATGGAAGAGATATGGGAGAGAGGGAGGGGAAACAGCCAGCTTACAACCTTCTTTACTTGTTACTTTTCAGCATACACCCCCTTGCAACTTTCTGGATTCTTTACAGACTCAACAAAACCTTTCAGATTATGCCATTATGGTTAATGTAGTACATAACATTCATGCTACTGTGAGGTGAATGGTAATTCCTAGATACTTTCCTTTCTAAAATGCATCAATTATTGAAAGAAACAAAGTACATAAACAATTTTTAAACCAAATAAAATTAAAAAAGAACCTTGGCCTGTTGGACTTTTGTTGACTACTCTATGGACCCAAAGGATGCTACCACAACAACACCCCAAGTTACAAGCTAACACGTGCATTTTATACTAATGAATGTATAAAGCACATAAAGTGCCAGTAAATGATTAATATCATAATTAGATAATTTCATAATTTATCTTGCACTCTTCAGATTTACTGTTTATATTTCAATTCACATGGTGAGATTATGGAAAGATGAGTTTTTTTATTATTATTATTTTAGAATTAGAAATGTTCTAGGAGCTACATGCCAAAAAAAAAAAAAAAAATGTTCAAGGAGCATAGCTTGGAGAAAGATGGAAATCCATATGTATGGGTGATGAAAGTAGTAGGGGTGGGTCACTGACTCTTGGACCTCATTTAGTTGCCGTACATTTTTCTGAGTGAACGTCTTTTCTGAGAAGATATCAGAAGTGCTCTTGTTTGATTGCCAATTTCAAAATGGTCATTGCAAAGCATCCTTTCCAAAAGTTGCGACTTTTTCGTGATCATATTGGAAGTTACATCGCATGGTTTGGATAGGAAGACGCTTTATTATAGAAACATGGATTCCTAGAGACCCATTTATGATTTGCCAAATGAGGCCTTAGATGGCAATAATGGGTGTTTTAGAACAGATTAAATTTATAGAAATTGGACCCACAAGTCATTTAGTCCTTGGTAAGGAAACAATATGACAATAAAATCTATCAGCTATGTCATAAAAATGTAAACCATTAAGGAGAATTGCTTACTCCTGCAAAGTGGAAGAATTTACACAAGCTTTGGCGATCCAGAAAAAGCATCTGATACCATGATAAAGCACTAACAAAAGATTATTATTAGCCATGAGGATGAGAGGCCAATGGGTTGTGCATGATGATAGTTTTGCAGGAGAAAATAAAATGTCATATTTTAGGAGAACTGCCCTACATGGATAGAAGAAAAGGTAATGGGAATCTCAAAGAAATATAAGAAAGGATAAAGAGAAAAGAATAGGTTCATGAAATTGAAAAAAAAAAAAAAAAAAGAATCATCTTATTAAGGATTCTCTCACATGTATCCTCAAGGGGTTCTCTAGCAGATATACATCCTATACAATCATTTCTTGTTTCATCCTTTCTATTAAGGGGGGGATTTACATTTAAGGGGTAGTGATCTGAAGGGATTATGATTATCCATTTCTTTACATATGAAATCTGTCATCATTTTCATCATTATATACAATAGTCCCATCTTCCGGTTCTGAAGTTAGCCTCACATTGAAGTTCATCATAAATTAGGACCTAATTGAATGAGATAAACACTTGATGTTTATTAGCATTTTTTTTGGTTGTAAACACACATACACACACACAAAAGAAAAGAAAAGAGTCATATTAATCCCCATTATCACCCTATAGTTCAAATTTTGGTCAAAGTTTCATACGATTATCAGAAGTTCTTAAAAAAGAAAGGCTTAATTGAGTTAATATGGTAGCGTGTTAGAAAACTGGTCCTCTGCCTTGCAGCTGTGTTTACACGCAATACTTTTTTTTTTAAAAAAAAAAATCCAGATATACATGCAAGCATGGATACAGGAACAGATAATGTAACGTGTTTATACACACATCTGTGATTAAAGGTATATACAGTAACATCACAATTCAAGATTGTCAGATGTGAAGTCCAACTTTTTCCAGTGAATATATACACTGCTCCAAAGGTTCTAGCTCACATATATCAAGAGTGTCATGAATTGCCCAGGTTTTAAAAGAGTCAGTACCTTTTACAAGCTTATTGGCTAACATGTCTACATAACATCGCTAAATTATGCAAATGATGTGATCATATGACTACTATTATTCATCTCAGTTACCTCCCTTTTTCTAATGAATTTGAATGATTAATGATGTCATGTTAATTTCTGCCAGTTGTGATTACCTTCTTAGGAAATAGCAGCAAGCTCGGGCTCATTCACGGGAATGGCCAGTGCTGCCGATTTGATTCAACGTAGACAACGCTCAGAGTTTCAGTGTAAGCTCTCTGACATCATTCACATGTCTAATTTATGTTGTAATTTGTTTTTGATAATCTGTTCTTTCCAACTCCTTTGCAGCAAATCTCAAAGACACGCTTTCTGCGGCTATAAAGGTAAACTGTAGTGAGTAGCGGTGGCTCAGCTGGGCATCGTAATAAATCACCATATTCAATTTATGCTTAATAAATTCTGAACTGATTTTCTGTTTATCCTTAAGTTAATCACATTAGCTATGACATATAATAACCTCTTTCATGTCTTCTAAAGGGATACCCTGATCTCGTATCATCTATACTAACCCTAGCATTAAATGATGCCATGACCTATGACAAGGTAAGATTACCAAACTTTACAGATCCAAGAATTGCATTTCCGTTCCAAGCACTCAAATGTACTTCTGGAAAGAACTGATTTCTTAAAACTAAATCTGTAGGCTACAAAATCTGGGGGCCGAAATGGATCGATCAGGTTAAGGTATGAACCACATACTTAAACTAGGGAATCTAAAGTGCTTCATTCTAAGTCTTATCTTAGCGAGGTGTGGCTACTCAAGATAATTTAACCAGATCCTTTTTCTTCCCCTTTTTTATTTCAACAAAAGTCTGGAAATCAGCAGACCTGAAAATAGTGGGCTTTCTGTTGCTTTGAATATTCTAGCGGAAGCAAAAAAGGAAATAGATTCTTACTCCAAGGGAGGGCCTATTTCATTTGCAGACCTCCTGCATGCAGGTAAGTTATATCTCTGTGCTGTAGAAGCTAATTTAGAATTCACATTTTGTCTTTTAGTGAGGATTAAATACTGATAAGCACTGTAGTTACTTACTATAAGATCATTTTAACTAAGACTATTAGTTAGTATTTACTTCAGTATAATCCTTGCAGAGATGTCCTCTCTCATGGCTAGGTAAACTATCCAATATGTTGTAGCTGTTGTAATAATCTTGCATATTGATGGCCTTGGAGATTTATTGCTACAGATAAAATTGGAGAAATTTTGATGGTCCAGCCTTGCAATGATTTTTTCTCAGAGTTTTGTCTCCTTTTGATCAGCACATAGATTAACAAGGGAACTATAGTGACCATGCATTACAAAATCATAATCCATTTTATAGGTTCCAAACCTGGCTATGAGAGCAGATTGAAACTATGATTTTGGTAAAAACAATTAACAGACACAGACAAACATGCAGGGGACATAGCCATAAAAAATCAACATATCTAGCAGACCAAGGAATGCTGTTGGGATTCCTTTGCCAGTTCAAGAGCATTTACAATTGCAGATTGGATATTAAACTTCAAAATGCTATTGTGAGTAGTAAGAAATCATTTGCAGTAATATAAGACAACTTAAATGATTCTGTCCGTGACTTTGTTCAGTTTTACTGTGTTTCATTCACATAGGGCCCCTTGACTTTTAGGAAGTCTGATTACATTCTTAAAATAACATGAATTTTAATAATACACAAAAAGAAATCAAATCATTTGCATAGTTTTCATGGATGCCAGATGGTTCACCCAAGCACCTAGAGGTAGGGATTTGTCTACGCTGAAGCTTCCTAGAAATTTTTGCAAATTCTATGTTTATAGGCATCTCCAGGGGTCACATGGCCTTGTCTCATTACATTTGTACAAAGCAAAAGGATAATTATATTTCTGGCTAACATCATCTCTATAGATCAACTCTCTTTTTTTTTTTTTTCGAGAGAGAATGTTCTCACAATAGCAGTAAGAGTTGATTGCTTGTTTCAAGGCATGCAAGAATTTGACAAAAATATTTCTTTCAATAAATTTAATTCTTCTATATGTGCCCAAAATTTCACCCAATTTTTGTTTGGTAGATATTGCCTGTTGTAGCAACATGCGTATCAGATTTTGCCTGTTTTGCATCACATCCACTATAAGCCAAGCATTTGGATCATCATATGAGATTAGGATGGCATGGGATTGGCAATCTGATCCCATTGGATTTGGAAACAGAGAGTCCCCTTACGGTTTGCCAATCCCATGTTTTATGGCTTGGGATACTGGTGAAATGGTAGGGCCTACAACATGCCAACCCAGTTTTTACTCTCCCAAATATGGTCCCAACTATGCCACCATACCAAACACGCCCTATATGATATGTGAACTCAACATCTGCTGATGTATAGTTCTTGAATTTGTCCTGACTTTGTATTTGTTTACTTGTGAGTTATGAGGACAAGGAACTTTAGCTGCAGGTAGCATTACTCATTTAAAAGACAGGATGTAAGACCGTGAAAACAATCACTGCTCTGTTATAACTCTAGGTATAATGCCAGGTTTTTAAGTGTAAGCTTGGCATATCATTTACTGACTCCATTGTGATTAACTTGCATTAAGAAAATACAATTTATTTAGTCTAAGACATCATTCTGCAACAGCACAAGCAGCTGTAAAGAAAACCTTTCTTGACTCTGCAATCCGCAAAACTGGTGGGAATGAAGAGAAGGGGAGATTGTTGTATACAGCATATGGTTCAAATGGGCAGGTCTGTTTCTAAACTGGTCCTGCATCTTGATAAGTTTGTCATATGATATTAATCAGATAATATTTTCCAGCCCAATGCCACTGAATCTTTTAAATTAGTATCTCTACTGATTGTATCAGCAATACTGATGAAACATTCTTAAAGATGGTTACCTCATTTATGACAGTGTGATGTTACCAAATCATCTTTATGTGGATATAATACACATATTTTTATGTTTTGTCAGCAATTATTGGCCCTCTAAATATACTGATACATGGACTTCTACATTCCTGAGGTCCTGATCAATTTGAAAAAAGTAAGACCTAAGTTTGTGAGCAATTATTTGCTATTTTCTTTTCACTGACATTTCAGGAAAAGAAAATCATATTGAATTACCATATTGCAGCACTAAGCCATTTTTCTTCTGCAGGTATTTCTGGTGAAATGCAATTAGGGACATCCTTTTTGGTTGCATCTCTAGGTTGATGGCACTGATTTAGGAATCTTTTTTAATTTAGTAAATGAATTTCTTGGCTAAATGTGCCAAGCACATGCACATAGCCAGAGTTTGAAGCTTTGACTGTTTGTCCATTTCATTGCTTTGCCATCTATGTGTCTTTACTTTTTTCACATGAACCTGCACAACTTACCAACTATTTAGATCATGGACTTGGTTTTGCATCTGTATGCGTAAAGCACATTATACGAAGAGTTTATGTAAGTATGCATTCAAGCTAGAAGCAGCATATTATTATCAAAGTAAGTTTATATGTATGACATATTTGCACCTTTTTTTCCACATCAATAGTGGGGCTTGTTTGACAAACAATTTGGTCGAAGTGATGCTGAAGATCCTGATCCAGAAGGAAGGATTCCCCAGTGGGATAAAGTTTCTGTCCAGGAAATGAAAGACAAATTCTCAGCTATCGGCTTTAGCCCTCGCCAGGTAATTATTTTCTATTATCAGTAGCCTAATTGATTTGTTTAGTTCAAATACATAAAAAGCATATCTACTTCATAATTTCAGCAGACCAATACATATTCTCCTTGGGTTTTAAATAACCAGAAAATCATATAGATTGTTTTGGAGATTCTCCCAAAAATCTGTGCGCTGCTTTTCTATGGATCCATTATTCATAAATCATGCATGTTATAATTCAAGCTTATATGATATATCAACCTCACTATATTGCATTTATATAATGCTGTTCTCTCTCGACATATATCATGCACATTATCATGAGAAACCTCCAGTATTGTTCCTAAACCTCTCGCAATTTTGTGAACCAACTATTCATTGTCTTGATGGTGAGGTTAAATAATTGCAGCTTGCTGTCATGTCTGCATTCCTGGGTCCTGATCAATCCGCTACAGAGAGCCGTTTAGCAACAGATCCAGAAGTCCTTCCATGGGTTGAGAAGTATCAGCGTAGCCGAGAAACTGTGTCACAAACTGATTATGAGGTGAGACCTGCTAATTATTTTCACATCTGATGAAATTTTCTATTTTTTATATTTTGAGATGTTAATTCTTCTACATAATCCTTTTCAAATACAGATTATACACGCACATCTCTCACCCCGCCCCCCCCTCCATCTCCCTCCCCCTTCCAACATACACACATATAATAACAATAACAAAGCCTTAATCCTAAATTAGTTAGGCCTGCTATACAAACACACACAATGTTAAACCATATCTTTATTGGAGCCATTGGTTAATTAGTGACTCTTGGGAATGCTATCGTTTGAAAGGTGCTTAGATAAAGCATTCTGGCATTCTTAACCACTGCACATTATCATGTCTCTCTAGAACTCAGCCTGTGTGCGCTCATTAGTGCTTTTGTTTTTTTGTCCTTTCAATGCAGGTTGATCTAATAACAACCCTCACAAAACTGAGCCCCCTTGGCCAGCAAATAAACTATGAAGCATATGCATGCCCAGTGAAAAAGATTGAACTAAGCAAATTGAAACTCTAAGGAGAAGCCAGTGGTGCTCACTTTACTAATCCCTGAGGTCAAACTTTCCAGATTTGGTATATATTGCCTTGTGTATCTATTGAACATTGATTGAAAGTTTTGGACAGATTTCATCTTTTTTATGTGAAACACTGCTGCCTCTAAGCATTTTGTATTTCCAAATAAGCCTTGGGGCAAGGAAAGATGATAGATACTAGTCTCTTGGTAATTGTTTGTACTTTGTAAAAATATAATGTACTCTCTCGAAAAGTCAAAGTATAAAATTATGATATAATGTTTCCATTTATACCGGTAAGATTTGTCTTTTCAAATAAAAGTCAGATATCTTTTCTAGTTAAAGATATCAAACTTCTTCAAAAGTAAAAAAAAACCAAAATTAGTCAAGGAGCTAGATTTCAGCTCCTAAATCAACTTTTCTTCTATCACATTATTAAACTCTTCACTGAATAAGAGATTGCTTCTAGCAACACTTAGTAAAACTAGCAAGTCACAGTTTGATTGGGCATTTTGGAGTCCCAAATGACCCCCAAATGGTTTTGTTTCTAGCTAAACGAACCTATCAATGCCACATTGTGGATCTTGTCAATATAACGAGATTAAAAAAAAATGAATATCATAGTAAAAATCACCAAAAACTGCCTATATATGTCTCACTATCCAACTTCAGATCAAATAATTATTCACTATAACTAAACTTGCAAGTAACATTACCTCAATCACACAATCTTATTTAAAATCCATCACATTTGCCGGTAGAACTTAAGAGATATGCTTTATTTTAATTATCTACCCTAATATAATAAGATAAACTAAAATATCTTGTTCTTTATTCCTTAGCTAATATGGGACTAAAAGGTTTAAGTAAATTAAAAAAATAAATAAATCTCTAAAAATTCCTCTAATGATATTATTTTTTATGTTATTTAAGTTATTTTCTAAAATTTCAAGCTATATATCAGTCAAGACATTAATTAGTGGTTTAATTTTTGTGAATACATTTGTCTGTGTGAACTTATTTTTTTAATCTTTTTTTAATTTTAATTTAGAGCATATGTGGCAGCACTTGAAACACTGCTAGATTTTCTTGAAATAAGAGCTTCAAATTTAAATTAAACTTTGAAGCAAAATATTTCAACTTCTTTAGATTAAAAGATCTAGATTTAACCATTGGAATGATAATTAAATAGTTATAAACTTCTAAAAATCTAACTTACATTCCTTGGCATCTACTTTAGCTTTCTAAATATTAAATAATTAAGCATGTGGTAACCTCTTGGAATAGCATACAATGGCCCACTTCTTTTTTCTATGAAGGTACTGTTACTTGAACATTTGCATAAATACAAATGATATGATGCTCTTTAAAAGATATTACCCTTGAATTCTTCTATTCGTATATGGTAATGTAACTCCAGTGTAAAATTATAAAGTATGGTAGCCTATTATCTCCCCTAACTCTTTCCTATGTGCTCCTTAAATTGCATGATACTAGAGCTGAATATTTTGTTTTATCTTCCTTTCTTTCTTTTTTTTTTTTTCAAATTTACTCTGCACTGTTCTCTGTCTTTCTAGTTATAACTACAGTAACATTGAGGGTGCCAGTTTAAGTTTGTCCTTTCTTTTCTTTCCTCTTAAAAAAAAAAATTACTCTAAGTAGGCAATGTTCTATGTCTTTCTAGTTACAACTATGGTAATATTGAGAGTGCCAGTTTAACTTTGTCCTTTTTTTCTTCTCATGCATATCAATAGCCTATTAAGCAAGGCTTAATCTCTAAAAAATAAAATTATAATTTTTTGTGCTGACTAAATGGCCTATTAAGCAATGCTTAAAATGTGAATGAGTGTATGGATACTTTAGATAACTCATTTTTTAGGTTTATCATTTATTCATAATATTTGTTTATCCTAATTGTTTCTAAACTTTTGATGGAATTACTATATTTTTTTCAAACACATAATATATACCTTCAGTTTAATTATTCTTGAATGTCAAGCTTGCCAATGGTAATTGATTGGGCAGAATATAAGACATGCAAAAGACAATCCTTTCTAATCACTTCTTGTTACATGATAATTGATTCCAAAAAGACTTTTGAGAAAAGTTTAATATTTGATATAATTTGATGCATTATATGAGAGATTTTGGCTAAAATGAAAACCCTGGTTAGAAAGTTCAAAGAAAGAGGCATGCTACAGCCCTAGAATGACTTTTGGTGTCACCGTCTGCTCTTTTAAAAGAAAAATAAAAAAACTAAGGAGTCATTTGGTTGGCAAGAAAATAAGACGAAAAACTTCTCTTTATTTTTTTCATGTTTAATTAAAAGAGAGGAAAAAAATGATATATGGGCTAGCATACTTTTTTCTTCTCTCATAAAAGAAGAAATACTATAGAAGATATTGTATTTATTTTTTCACACTTTTTTTTTCTTCTACTGAAAAATATTTTAACATTAAAAATTTAAAACTATCCTTTAATATTTCTTTTGTTTCCTTCTAAATCCATTAATAACATTTTAGCCTTTGCTTGTTTAGAACTCTCATGCGTGTGAACTCTCATTCTAAAAGCAATAATTTTTTATTATTTTTAATTATTATTATCATTTTATAATATTTTTAATTGCTATTTTTATTTTATAATCCTAACAAGTAATAACGTGATTATCAAATCAATGTATTATTTTTTTATATAATATTCATCAATCAAACAATCAAAAAAAATAAATTTCTCAAATGATCCATTTAATTCCCATACAATCTTTATTTTAGGGGTATTATGATCAAATTAGTATTTTTCTGTGCAAATTTTTTTTTCAATCCAACATAAAAAAATATTCTTAAAGCTATTTTTTATACAAATTTTTTATGAATCAAATATAATAAAATTTATTTTTTTATAAAATGTGGTCATCCTTCAAACTTTATAGTTTTTAAGTCCTACAAAATTTTTCAAATAATGAGACCTAAGTGGCATCAGTTGGGCATTTAATAACAGCATTTTATTCCATCTTTCATGAAAAAAAAAAAAAAGGAGACATTTAATATTCTAACACAATATGGCAATAAGATCGATATTTAAAAAGTCTATAAAAAATTCTGCTACTTAATACACGTATATACCACTTAGAGTATCATAACATTGGAAGAGAATAAGACAATCTTAGTACCTAAGCTTTAAAAATTTAAAAAAATTACTGAAAGAAGAAAATTAAATTCAGCAGAGCAGAAGTATCCAGTCCATGAGAAAGAAATGACATTGTTTGGAATAAATGGAGACATTATCTACTTAACAGATTGATAATGTTGCAAATATTTACTTCATAATGCAGAAAAGGTTAACTCTTAAATAAGCAAAGTATAAATATATGAGATAATAGTTAATTGGTACGGTAAGTTTAACAAGAATTTAATAATTAAAATAAGAATTTTTTTAAAAAAATCAAATCTGCCACTTCCATCACTGACCCTTAGTGTATTTTTAAAAGAATTTTTTTAAGAAAGGGAAGGCCTTGTCGCAGGGAATTGAGGGCATTAAACCCGACCTTTGAACATCCCTTAACGCATTCACCGTCTCCTCCTTATTTTTTTCGTGAAAGGCTGAATAAATGCTGTTACTAAATCCCGATTCCGATAGCGTTTAACAAAAACTCGCTTCTAAAACGGAGTCGAGTTCTTCGTCCCTCCGCCTGACCCATGAAATTGCCGATTCCCGCGCCCGCATCCGCATCCGCATCCGCACCGACGTCTTCTTGCTCTTCCTCGCCCAACACCAATAACCATCAAACCCCACCCATCGCCTGCCACCTCTCCCTCCTCCGCATGCACGACATCCGAAGTCCACGTTTCCAACTGTGCACCGACCTCTATCCAGCATATCTGGCCCATTCCAACTCCGAGACCGAATCGCAGTAGTGGACCGGTCCACTCCGATGGTCTCTCCCGCTCGACCTCGCCGGAAAGCTAGATCTCGCCGGAACCCTAAATCCATGGCAGCCACCCTAGATCTCCTATCGATTCCCTTCGTCTCCCTCTCGCCCTCGCCTTCCTCACCCGCCCCCGCCCCCCGTCAGGGGGTGGCACGTCTTCATCACCGGCGGCTCGAGCGGCATCGGGCTCCCCCTCGCCCGCCGCGCCGCCGCGGAGGGCGCCCGCGTCTCCATTCTCGGCCGCAGCGCCGCCCGTTTCCAGGAAGCCCGCGATGCCATCCCCTCGCCACCGGCGTGGATGTTGCCGTCTTCAGCGCCGACGTCTGCGACGCCGAGGTCGTCGCCCTGGCAGTGGAGGCCGCGGGGCCTATTGCTTTGCTGCTCTGCAACCACGGCGTGTTCGCTCCGCAGGAACTCGAGCTCCAGGACCTAGAGGAGGTCCGGTTCATGATGGACGTCAACCTCATGGGGACTTTTCACCTCATTAAGGCCGCCCTCCTGGCCATGAAGCAGTGGACAAGGTCCACCCGGCTTCCTGCCTCCATCCGACTTTTTTTTCCTCTTGTGAAAGTGAAGTTTTCCAATGTTTTTGATTGTGATCACAAATGTAACTGGCATCTTCTGTAACATTGCTATCGCTGGTTTGAATGTAATCTCTCGAAAAGTTAGGATTTTTCCCTTGTTCCTATGCTTTTCTTAGTGGTTTAATGGATTTTTTGGAGTAAATATCTTGTTGGGACTTATTCAGGTCGAACATTTTTGTTTAATGTCCAATGCTGATTACTTGTTTTATTGGTACATGGTCTTCCATTGTTAAAACTTTTCTTCCTGGAATCTGCCCAAGTAGAGCATTATATATATATATATATATATATATATATATATATATATGATTGTGAGTTCGCAATTGGTTAATATATGGCCTATCAATGTTCATAAAACCCATAACAAGATTCATTCTGATATATTATTGATTTAATATAATATGAATTGTTACCGTATGATATGCACCTTGTATCAAAAGAGACACTTCATGCCAAACAATACGGCTAGAAACTAAATGACTCGAGCTAGTACTGAATGATTACCCTAGGTAAATTTGCACTGTTGATCCTGTTTCCAAAGCCACTAAACCATCCACCCAATAGAAAAATTCTCTCACTGCCATTGCCTTTATGTTCCCAGTTGCTCATCTTGCCACTTGATCGATACTCAGTGCTCACCTTCCATACCTTGAAAAACTTAGATGGTTTCTTTACTCAGTGAGCCTGGATATGATCAAATTCAGCTTGAAATGAAGCATGAGTCTGATCAATTTTGGCTTGAAATTAATTTCAAATCCGAAATACAAAATCAAGCTTGTAGTTTGTTTTTCATTTGATCAAGCTCAAGCTTGAATCAAACTGGAGTTCAAGTATGAACAACACGATTCAAACTTGAAAGTCAGTGTTGTTTTAACAAATATAAAACCGGCCATCCATCAATGGCAAATTAAAACATAATCACAACATCTAACTGAAAACATTCGGGTGATGCTTTGTGACTTTGGCTGCCAGATTAATTTCAAAATACATAAACCTCCTTTGGTCCGGCTTGAAATAAACTTCCAGCTTGAAAACCTGGACCGAACTACGTCTGACCATAATCTACATTTGTTTAAAATTTGATCAAGCCTAAAACCAACCGAACACAAACCATTCACAGGCTGTTCTCACTCCCCATGTTCACCATCCCCCTTGTGGTAGCACTCGCTAGCTAGAATTGTGAATGAATGCCGCGAAAGTAGCAAGCATGCTAGGAAAATACCTTCAGAGGTGATACGAAAGTGAGCACGCGATATAAGGGAATAAAGAAAAAGCTGAACATTAGCTTAATGCATCCCAGGTCCAACTGCATACAAACAACAGCCAACAACAGAGTCATTTCATCAGACACAAGCTGTGACCAAGCTGTGTACAATTCCTTGCAGGAAATTTGGCAACATTATTTATCCTGCCACAACGCATCTCCTAACATCACACAAATGCTCCTTGGGCTATATGTAACTTATCTTCCAACGTGTATACAGCCAAAACTTTGGCTAGAACACAAGTTCACCTTTGGTTCTCCCTCTGCCTTACATACCGGGTCCTGTCATTGTATCTGGGTCTATCTTGAGCTCTCTGTGGCACTGGCTCAACCCTCCGCTGCCTCTCTGGAGATCTTTGCACAATCTCCCCATTCACAAACAATTCAGCTGCAAATATAGTAGTTACAAGAGAGAAATTCTAATCAAAATATGAAGAAATTGCTTTCCCTGAAATTAGTATGCTGGATGAAAAAATGACCAAGCAAGCCGAGAGTAAGCCACCCTTGAATACTCTATTTATGAGTTGCATGTCACCAGAGCACTCATACAGGCAGGAAAAATGCATCTGAATAATGATTGATTGAGATTTATGTCTCACCCCAACTAAACAGCAACTTCATTCGAAAGGTTTTACCAAAAGTCCCCCATATAAATAACATCCAATTGAATAGATGTGGTACCTCCATTGCATTACATATAGAGAGAAATGACATGATGGCAGTTATATCAAAAATGTTATAAGCACTATAGAAAGTGTTATTCTAACAATCATGACACTCACCATTCAACCTTAGCAACATTCACAAAATAAGATTTTAGTTTTACATTGACAGGTTCTATGAATATATGGAATTATCAATGCAAAAACAATATTAAATTCTGTGAACACTAGTTATGCCAAAGCAGACCATTATATACTTGTTATTACCTATGACATTATGTTTTGAACTAACAAAGGTTGTTACAACAAGTAATAAAAGAACACAAAATAAAAATTAAAAAAAAAACTCACATAAACAGACAAGATGCAAATGAATAATAATCAGCAATGATTTAAATGTCTCGTCCCAGCCGAAACTGCAACTTCACTCAGCACAAGAAGTGCAGGACTAAGGGAGAGAGTTGATATTAGTCCATTAGCATTCAAAGCAAGAAACTGCCATGCAAGGCTCTTCTGCTTTACCAAGATGAACTAGGTAGTTGAGACAGCAATTCCATAAACAACCTGCCTTTTACCTTTTATGCAACATAGTTTGTTTGCAATATCAATTGGTGTACACTCGATATGCTTTTAGATAGGTGGCAGCTGGGAAGAGAAGATGGAACTATCTTAAAACTCCCCTCCCCCTCTTATCCTAAGACAAGTTAGGATAATCCCTCCACAGATTCTTATATGGGTGAAGAGCTTTAAAGGCTAGTTCATTCAAAGAGTGACAGATGCTTACAAAAAAAAAAGTGATGAGTAAATGTAGCCAAAAATAACAATAGGATGATTTAATGACTAATAGGTCGTCTAAGAAATGCAAAATCATATGACGGTTTCTCTCAAATTTTCCCCTTCAAAACACAACCAGATTGACCCTTCTGGCACCTCTATTGGACTATAGTATACATCAAAAGTGGAAATTACCATTACATTTATATTATAAGCATTATCTAATCATCATAAATGTAACAAATGTTGATCGATGTAACAAAAAGCTCACATAGAGAATGAAGATGCATATAAATAATAACAAACAGGGATATGAATGTCTCATCTCAGCTGAAACTGCAGCTTCACTCTACAAAATAAGTGCAGGATCGAGGGAGAGAAGGTAAATATTAGTTCATTAGCATTCAAAGTAAGACATTGCATTGCAAGGCTCTCTTCTTTGCCAAAATGGATTAGATATTTGAAAACAGTTTCTGCATACCAGCTTTTTTTCTGGGTGACATAATTCATGTGGCTTTCTTCAAAGGAAGAGTACTGACATTAATAAAGTCAAGATAGCAAAATACGGATTAATAAATCAGCAACAAGCTGAAACAAATGGTATAATCTAGCCAAGACCAAGGAATATAGAGATGAACTTTATGCTGCCAAGTCACTATGTAGCATCATGCTCACGAATTCAATGCAATTGACAATTCATGAAACAACTAAGGATCAGTCATTGAGAAGCTAAAAACACTTATCTCCATAGTCCTTATTCTCAGGATCAACGTAAGAATCTGGAAGTACAAACAGAACACAAGGAAGGCCTGTAATCAAGTCAAATCACTTGTCATGAAATGCATTAAACCTGGTGATGCCACTGCAGTGCAAGAACAATGAGCAATAACATCAACTCAAATTAACAGAAAACACAAATCAATAAATATTCTAATAACATTCAAACCAAATCAAAAGGTATGATGTCACAACTAAATGAAATCTTCAGAACTAATCTATAGGATCATCTCTTGAAATGATACTAAAAAATGTTCATAATGCATATTTGCAGAGGAAACTGTAAAACCATAGCATTTGCCTCACAAATTCTCCCTCTGAACTGGATATTGCTATCTTACAGAAATGTAAATAGCAATTTGCATGCAAATATGCTTTTTTATGAAAGGAACACATGTTTGGAAGGCAACATCGGTGGCAGATCCATCCCAAAGAGAAATTCCACAAGAGTTTCCAGAAGATAGAATAGTCCCACAAATTACTCCACAAAATTATATAACGCATCAGTTCAACAATATCATTCATAAAACTTGAACCATCTAGTATGCGACTGTCGCCTGCACATTTTCTAGGAGAAGGAATGCCGATCCCTGGTTGCTAAATTATATTTACATGAAAAGATAATACTAACCTTCCAGCTTGTTCGACGTCTCCTCGTCAATCTCGCACCCAAATCCAAAGTACCGCTCACAAGACACATTATAAATTCTCTTCTTAGCTTCCTCCTCACTAGATTGGGACAAAATAAATGAAGATTAGCAATGCAGATAAATCAATCATTTATTATCAACTAGTCAACCACAAGAATGAAACAGTTAAAAGAAAAACAAGTCAGAGAACAAAATGCAGAAAACTGAAACTGATAAAATCAGCAATCCCAACTAATCTCAAGATATTGTAAACTGGATATGCACAGAAAATGGTTTAAAAAATTAGATTTGATCAAGAAAAAACAGAACTTTCACCTGCCACTTTTTGTTTCCGTAAAAACACTGAGACACCCCTAAAACTAAGCTACATGGCCTAATGTCCGAGAAAGCCTAAGACTAATAAGGACTTCAGTCAAGCAACAAACGTGGCATTTTTAAGACAATGGAGAAAGACAAATTACATGTTAAAATAGAAAACCGTATGAAAACACCACCACAATTCCCATATCAAAATAAGTGAAAGAAACTATCCCTTTCTTCACAAATTACCAAGAAAATCAACACGATTAAAAGATACAAATCGCTTTATAGATATCAATACCTGCCAACGACCTTGGCTAGGGTCTGGATGTAGCAGTCGATCATCTGCTGCTTGGTGGCGCCCTCGCCTACCGGCTTGTCCATGACGATGAGCCAGTGCTCGTAGTCGCAACCAGGGAATAGCGGCGCCATCTCCGTCGGTGGCCGGTCGCTGAACCCGCCACCCGATCCGGAGTTCAGCGGCGAGTAAGCCGAGTCGCCGGCCCGCCGGGCCATGCACCGGATCGAGTTGATACGGGCCGTCCCCAACCGGACCGCCGCGCGGGAAATGCCGGACGGCGATGGCGCAGCCAGCAGCGGCCGACGAAGGGGGAGGAGGCGAGGAAGCGCTTGGAGAGGAAGAGGGCGAGGGGGGAGCGGAAGCCAGCGAGGGGGCAGGAGACGAGAGCTCGGGTCACCACGGCGGCGGCGGCCATCGGAGAGGCGGAGGAACGGAAACCTAATCTCAGAGTGGAGCGAGGGTTTTGGGTGGGGGTTTCGGGAGATATTTAACCATCTTGGAGAGGACATCGCCTTGGGATTATCTGCTCTGCACGCATCTTAAAGTATTTGTGCGGTAAGATGAATGGGTGTTATTTTGTTGGGCTGGGCTGGGAGGTCCAAGCCCCAGCCCAAGTCCCAAACAACTTGGTCTTAGGCTGGGCTAAGTCTCAAGTTCAGGTGGGGTCTGATTTAACCTAGATATAAGCCACCTTGAATTTCTATGATAGGATAACTAACCTTATTTAATCCTGGCCAAAACATTTCTCGGACGATGGCTTTTAAGACCAAACTTATACTTCATTTACTATTTTTACGGTTTGGATATCTTGAATGATAGGAGTAAAATTTCTTATCTAGATGGGTTTAAATCATGAGTTATTACAAAGTCATAAAAAAAAAAAATTTTGGAAGTTAATATTTTTGCATTTATTGCTATCGTTCATATTACTTTTTAACTTATCATTTACGTAAAATTAGTTTGTCAAAATGATTAATTTAATTGAAACTTAGATTATTAGCTCTTATCAATGGAAGGAGAAATGAAAGAAAGGGATTAGAACTTTGACTTTTAAATGAAATGAAATGAAATGATTGGAATCATAAGTGGTGATAAAAAGAAACACTAACCTAATTAGCATAAAATAATTGTAAAAGAGATGAATTAAGTTTTTTGATTAATTTTTGGATTTACATTGGATCAAGTTTGAGATTTTAATAATATATTTTTTAAAAAAATTGACTTTAAAATTCAAACCTGTGCCCTCTTTGAGAGAAAGAGAGGTGCCAACCAACTCAAGAATTGTGTATTTTAATGCTGCATTATCAAGCAAACAATAAGAATATGATATAAAAAATATATTTAGTTATACTATATTTATTTTTTATTCTTAAAAATAACTTCATTATTGATAAAAAAATAGAAGTAAATTTTTTTTTACTTTCATTTTTTCAATATAACTTTTTTCAGAAATCAAGACAACATTTTAAAAAAATAATAATATGCATTAATATATTACAATTATATAATATTAATAATTATTATAATATATGAAAATATATTATTAATATTATATTAATATTAACTATATATTATTATCGAGTCTTCTTTCCGACGGCATGATTTCTTATGAAAATTGGGTAAAGATCTACTAGTTTTTATGCTAAGTACCCTAAAGCCAAAGCAATCTCTATTCAATTGCCATAAGTTACATGCACAAAAATACTTAATCTATTAAAAACTTTGATCTGCTCATTTAATTCATACTATTTACAAGATAACATCACAATTTATTTAACCCTACTCAAATAAAATAAAGTTTTCATACTTTTTTTTCACATCATTCTAGGCAATATAACTTTCATCACGATGCTGTTAAAAAGATCATATTCATAAGTTTATTCTACAATGGAAGTCATTTCTCATAACCACTCCAACTCCAAAATACATCATAGAGTTATAGTTATATACATCCATCCATATCTATTTCAAATACATATACAATCTAAGTAATATAAATCTATGACATCAATCAAATTATCCAACATCCAGCAACCCACATCAATTTTATGCTTCCAAGGGCCAACCTGCTAATATGCTGAAGGCTCAATGACCGGCCCTCAAGCCTGCCAACTAGCTATCTCTAATCTAAAATCTAAAAATTTCAACAGTAGAGGGGTGAGACCTAAGTCCCAGTGACTAGATAGCCATCTAACAATGGAGAAAACTGAGAACCGCATTACAAACTCATAAACATACTAACACGACGTATCGCAATAGATACAGAAATCTTTTTAAATGAGATAAGAAAACTTATAAGTTAGCTTATGCTTTTAATAATATAACTTAAATAAAGTAATGCCACTTTTACCAAATCTCATGATGATGGGCTGGGTGTGCTACCACTAAGGTACATCTCTATAGTCGCCCTCCTGCAGGTGTACTTTCAGTGGGTGAGTGTACTGAGCACCGAGGATCCCCGCACCATATGGTACCCCTCACATGTGCAATTCACCCCAGGTGTGAACTTGCGCCTTTTCCTTGGGCCTCCTACTTGCTCCTTCCATGGGCCAATATCTCTGTGCCCCCTCGGGCTATATAGTAACCTAGCTCTTTACCGAGCTATGATTTTTGCCCTACTGGGTGCTTGCAATCTGCCCCACTGGACTGATCTAGCGTGTACTCTTTCCTGGCCTTTGGATCATAGTATGATCGAATCACAAGGAGGTGTTAGCTGTAAATAGTGTGTGCAATGCTCATGCTATGGCACAATCCACAGAATGATCAGTCCCATAGATGGTCCAACGCTCTTTATACTATATGCTGTATAAATACTCATATATAGGTTTATAATTCAATATACAAATCAACTGTATTTTCTTTGAAACATTGCTACTCATGCATGCCCATGCTTCACTTGAAACATATACTAAAAAATAAGTTTCATGCTTTACTTAAACATATGTTTTTATCCAAACATGTATTATTAGGGTCACATGCACTAAGGGTTTTATGAAACTATGCATGCATGCTTTATGCCTTAATATCTTAGCATAATATTCTTCAATTCCTAACATACTCAAAGATTCACAATATGCATATATTATTACCTCATTTGCTTCTAAATCATGAGATTTTAATATCATTCTCTAGCTTAGGAAGGTTTGGACTTACCTTAAAAAAGATAGCTAAACCACCATGACTTTTTCCCTTCCTTCTCTTCCTCTTTTTCTCTTTTTCTTTTCTTCTTCTTTCCCACGGCCGAAACCTTCTCCTTTTTTCTTTCTTTTCTTTTTATTTTTCCTCCCTTTTTTTTCCCTTTTTTTTCTTTTCATACGGTGGCTTAAGGGCTAAGGAAAGGATTAGTGGGTTTTAAATGCCCCTACGAAATCTCTATCTTGCCCCTCTCCACTCTTAAGTCACACTTTTCAAAGTCCACATGGCTCCCTTCTACACCAAGCATTTTTGCCCCTTAATTCTCTTTCCTATCTTGCCCTTAATCAAATTCTCAAATGACTTTTGATCAAATTCCACTCATGCCCTTGACAAAATTCCGTTTTCAAATAAAAAATAGAAGTTTTTCATCTATTAGTCGGCATGGTAGTCGACTACTGAGTAAAATTGGTCTGAGACCAATTTTACAGAAAATTACTGCCCATTAGTCAGTATGATAGTCGACTAATGGCCATTAGCTGGCATGGTAGACGACTAACGGCATGACAGCCTTTCCAATGGCATTTCTAACGCATTCCAACTTCCAAAATCTTCATTCCAACTTCTCCCAAGGATCAAAAATAACTAGTAAACATTGAAATCATTACAAAAACTTTAATTATAAGCTCAAATGAGTGACTTTATTAAATTTTTGGAAGGATCATAGGAGAAAACTCAAGATAACATCCAAAATATCAGCTTTCACATTTTTTTTAAGATCTCTACTCAAATCATTCACATTAGAGGGCTAAACTAAAAATAAAAGCATGCTTAAAATTACAAGACTTTTAAGTTCGGGATATTACAATCTTCCCTCTTTAGAAAATTTCATCCCCGAAATTTAGTTACCTTCAGCTTGTAACAAATGAGGGTACTTCAATCTCATTTCATCTTCTTTCTCACATGTAGCTTTCTCCTTCAAGTGATTCTGCCATTGCACTTTGACTAAAGGGATCTTTTTACAACGGAGCTATTTAACTTCACTGCTCAAAATCTTCACTGGCTCCGCTACATAAGATAAATCTTTCTATAATTCTATTGGCTCTGACTGAAGCACATGAGAGGAATTTGGCACATACTTCCTGAGCATTGATATATGAAACACTATGGATCTGAGAGAGTTGTGATGGCAACGCCAATCTATATGCAAGTATCCCAACCTTCTCAATAATCTCATAAGGTCCAATGTATCGGGACTTAATTTTCCTTTTCTTCCAAATCTCATGATATCCTTCCAAGGAGATACCTTCAAGAATACCTTATCTCCTACTTCAAATTTTACTTCTCTATGCTTCTTATCTGCATAGCTCTTCTGTCTATCTTGGGCTACTTTTAATTTAGCTCTAATAATTCTAACATGATATGCTGTGAGCTGTACTAACTCTAGGCCTAACAGCCTCCTTTCACCTTCCTCATCCCAACACACTAGAGTTCTATACTTTCTTCCATATAAAGCTTCATAAGGTATCATATCAATGCTAGAATGATAACTGTTATTATATACAAACTCAATCAATGGCAAGTGTTCATCCCAACTACCTAAAAATTCAATGACACATGCTCTCAGCATATCCTCTAGTATCTAGATAGTCCTCTCAGATTACCCATCAGTTTGAGGATAAAATGTTGTACTAAATCTCAACTTAGTGCCTAAAGCTTTTTGCAACTCTGCCTAGAAATGAGATGTGAACCTTGGATCTCTATCTGATACAATAGATACTGGTACCCCATGTCTACTTACAATTTCATTCATAAAATTTTGCTAATCTGTCCAAAGTAAATCAAATCTGAATAGGCAAAAAGTAGGTAGACTTAATCAATCTATCTACTATTACCCAAATAGAATCATTACCTCTCCTTGTCTTTGAGAGATCCATAACAAAATCCATGGTAATGTACTTCCATTTAGGTACAAATAGTGACTACATTTTGCCAGTTATGCTTTGATGTTCTGCTTTAATCTGCTGACATACTAAGCATTTAGAGACAAATTTAGCTATCTCCCTTTTCATCCCATACCACCAATAATTTTGCTTAATGGTTCTATACATCTTAGTGCTTCCTGGGTGCATTGCATAAGCTGATGATTTTATTGCTGGCACACATACTCTACTCTTAAATAGCAACATACCATCACTTTTAACTGAAAATTCTGACTGGGACTCACTCTGAACTAATTCTTTAGCTTTTTGTAATTATGAATCCTGCACTTGAGCCTCTCTTATTTTCTCAAGCAACATTGGTCTGACTCTAAAATTTGCTAGTAAGTCTCCTGAACTATTTGCTGCCAATTCTGCATCTAATTCTCTCAATTCTAACGTCAGAGGTAGCTGCATTGCTCTAATGGAAGCTAAGGTTGCTGTGGACTTCCGACTCAATGCGTTAGTCACTGCATTGGCTTTCCCTGGGTAATACTCTATAGTGCAGTCATAATCTTTTATCAACTCTATTCATCTCCTTTGCTTGAGATTCAATTCTTTTTGTGTTAGGATATACTTTAGGCTTTTGTGATATGTAAATATCTGGCATTTCATCCTATACAAATAGTGTCTCTATACTTTTAATGCAAATACTACTGTTGCTAGTTCTAGATCATGGGTAGGGTAATTCTTTTCATGGGACCTTAACTGTCTAGAGATGTAGGCAGTCACATTCCTATTTTGCAACAACACACACCCTAACACTTTAAAAGATGCATCACTATATATTATATAATCACTATTACTGTCTGGGAGTGTAAGTACTGGAGCTGAGGTCAATCTTCTTTTCAACTCATCTATACTTTCCTGACATTCACTAAACCATTCAAATTTAGTATTCTTTCTTAGCAGTTTGGTCATGGGAGAAGCTATAATAGAGAAGTTTTCTATAAATCTTCTATAGTATCCTGCCAAGCCCAAGAAACTTCTCACCTCTATCAGATTTGTAGGTGCTTCCCAATTCACTATTACCTCTATTTTCTAGGGGTCTACCATAATACCCTTAGCTAATATCACATGTCCCAAAAATTTAACCTCATCTAGCCAAAATTTACTTTTACTTAACTTGGCATACAACTGCTTTTCCCTTAAGATCTGCAACACTGTCCTCAAATGCTGTTCATGCTCCTCTCTACTTCCAGAATAGATTAGAATATCATTAATGAACATTATCACAAATTTATTTAAAAATTTCTAGAACACCTGATTCATCAAACCCATAAAAATAGCTGGGGTATTGGTCAAACCAAAAGGCATCACCAAGAACTCATAATGACCATATCTGATCATAAAAGCAGTCTTTGGTATATCCTCCTTCTTTATTTTCAACTAGTGATACCCAGATCTAAGGTCAACCTTTGAAAACACTACTGCCCCCTGAAGTTAATCAAACAAATCATCTATCCTTGGTAAGGGATAATTATTTCTAATGGTTACCTTGTTGAGCTATTTATAGTCTATGCATAACCTCAAGGTATCATCTTTTTTCTTTACAAACAACACAGGTGCACCCCAAGGTGAAACACTGGATCTAATAAACCCTTTATCAAGCAATTCCTGAAGCTAGACTTTTAATTCTTTTAATTTTGCTGGAGCCATTCTATAGGGTGCCCTAGTTATAGATCTAGTATCTGGGATCAAGTCTATACTAAACTCTATCTCTCTATCTAGTGGCAACCCTAGCAACTCCTCAGGAAATACATTTGGAAATTCACATACCACCGGAATATCAGGTAGCTCTGGACCACTATCCTCTAAATTCACCACACAAGCTAGATAGGCTTCATACTCCTTTCTTAACATTCTGTTAGCTGCCAAGGCTGAAATCATACTTGAGGGCAACACTCTCCTTTCTCCTACAAAACAGACCTCTCTACCATCTGAGGTATAAAATACTACTTCTTTCTTTGAACAATCTACTTTGGCTCTATGCATTGATAACTAATCCATCCCTAAGATAGCATCAAATTCTTTTAGATTTAATGAAATCAAATCTGCTAACAATTCTTGGCCCTCTACTAAAATGGCACAATCTTTATACACCTGTTCTGCAATAAAAAGTTTTCCTACTAGCATAGATACTACCAACTGACTAACCAACAAACTCACGGTTTTATCTAAATGCTTGGTGAAATCTACTGATATGAATGAATGCGTGGATGTAGAATCAATTAAAACATAAGCATCAGAATTACAAATGGGTAATATACCTATCACCACATCTGGGTTGACTTGAACCTCCTGCCTAGTCATTACAAAAACTCTAGCTTCAGCCCTTGGAACACTAGGAATCATTCCTTGCTGATTAGTACTAGATCTCATCTGACTAGCTAAAGCTGGGGTACTACTATCTCCTCTCCTAGCAGGCTGTCCTCTAGGTGCAGTTGATCCTTGAGGATGATCACTGCTCTGTTGCACTTTTCTAGGGCAGTCCTTCTTCAAGTGATCCATCTGACCACAAATATAACATCCCCTAATACATCTCTTACATTCCCTAGAGTGCATCCTCCTACAGACACTACACAGGGGTAGAGCTCTCCTGCTACCAAAGGAGCGGCTCTGATCCCTTATCTCTCCTGCAACTCTACTACTAATAGACTAAGACACCACCTCCATATATTAGTTTTCTCTGCACAGGACCAGATACTAATACAAATGCTGACCCTCTTACATCATAGGGTTACAGTTATACACATCCATCCATATCCATTTCAAATACATATACAATCCAAGTAATATAAATCTATGACATCAATCAAATTATCCAACATCCAGTAACCCACATCAATTTCATGCTTCCAAGGGCCAACTTGCTAATATGCTGAAGGCTCAATGACCGGCCTTTAAGCCTACTAACTAGCTATCTCTGATTTGAAATCCAAAAATTTCAACAGTAGAGGGGTGGGACCTAAGTCCCAGTGACTAGATAACCATTTAATAATGGAAAAAACTGAGAACCACATTACAAACCCATAAACATACCAACATGACGCATCGCAATAGATACATAAATCTTTTTAAATGAGATAAGAAAACTTATAAGTTAGCTTATGCTTCCAATAATATAACTTAAATAAAGTAATGTCATTTTTACCAAATCTCATGATGATGGGCTGGATGTGCTACTACTAAGGTACATCTCTACAGTCGCCCTCCTATAGGTGTACTCTTAGTGGGTGAGTGTACTGAATACCGAGAATCCCCGCACCATATGACACTCCTCACATATGCGGTTCACCTCAGGTGTGAGCTTGCTCTTTTTTTCTAGACCTTCTGCTTGCCCCCTCCATGGGCCAATATCTCTATGCCCCCTCGAGCTATATAGTAACCTAGCTCTTTACCGAGCTGTGATTCTTGCCCCACTGGGCTGCTTGCAATCTACCCTACTGGACTGATCTAGCGTGTACTCCCCCCTAGCCTTAGGATCATAGTACGATCGAATCGCAAGGAGGTGCTGGTTGTAAATAGTGTGTGCAATGCTTATGCTATGATACAATCCATAGGGTGATTACCCCATAAATGACCCAATGCTTTTTATGCTGTATACTGTATAAAAACTCAGATATAGGTTTATAATTCAATATATAAATCAATTATATTTTCTTTGAAATATTGCTACTCATGCATGCCCATGCTTCACTTGAAACATATACTAAAAAATAAGTTTCATGCTTTACTTAGACATATGTTTTTATTCAAACAATACTTTTCATGAAACTCTATACTTTACTTTGAAATATGTTATAGCTCCTGTTTTCTTAATGCCGGGCCCCTTTCCGATGGTATGATTTCTTATGAAAATTGGGTAGAGATCTACTAGTCTTTATGCTAAGTACCATAAAGCCCAAGCGATCCCTATCCAATTACCATAAGTTACATGCACAAAAATGCAGAACCTGCTAAAAACTTTAATATGTTCATTTCATTCATACTATTCATAAGATCACATCACAATTTATTTCATCCTGCTTAGATAACATAAGATTTTCACATTATTCATCACATGATTCTAGGCAATATAACTTTCATCACTATACTGCTATAAAGACCATATACACAAATCCATTCCATAATGACAGTTATTTCTCATAACTACCCAAGTCCAAAATACATCATAGGGTTACAATTATACATATCCATCCATATCCATTTTAAATACATATACAATCCAAGTAACATAAGTCCATGACATCAATCAATTTATCCACATCTAGCAGCTCATATCAAAATCATTCATCCAAGAGCCAACCTGCTATCTCTGATCTGAAAATCCAAAAATTTCAACAATAGAGGGGTGAGACCTAAGTCCCAGTGACTGAATAGCCATCTAACAATGGGAAAAACTAAGAACCACATTTAAAAACCAATAAATATACTAATACAACATATCACAATAGATATATAAATCTTTTCAAATGAGATCAAAAAACTCATAAGTTAGCTTATGCTTCCAATAATATAATTTCAGTAAGATAATGCCACTTTCACAAAATCTCATAATGCTGGGCTGTGTGTGCTACCACTAAGGTACATCCCTACAGTCACCCTTCTGCAGGTGTATTCTCAATGGGTGAGTATACTAAGCGCCGAGGATCCCCGCACCACATGGCACCCCTTACATGTGTGGTTCACCCCAGGTGTGAGCTTGCTCTTTTTCCCTGTGCCTCCTACTTGCCCCTTCCATGGGTCGATTTCTCTGAGCCCACTCGGGCTATATAGTAACCTAGCTCTCAACCGAGCTGTGATTCTCGCCCCACTGGGCTGATCTAGCTTGTACTTCCCCCTGGCCTTAGGATCATAATATGATCGAATCGCAAGGAGGTGCCGACTATAATAGTGTGTGCAATGCTCATGCTATGGCACAGTCTACAGGGTGATCAGCTCCATAGATGGCCCAATGCTTTTTATGTTGTATGCTATAGAAATACTCAAATATAAGTTTATAATCCAATATATAATCAGCTATACTTTCTTTGAAACATTTATATTCATGCATGCCCATGCATCATTTTGAAACATAAATCTGAAAAGTAAATTTACATGCTTTACTGAAACATATGTTTTTATCTAAATAATACTTTTCATGAAACTCTATACTTTGCTTTGAAACATGCTCTAGCCCATGTTTCATTTTCTTTTCTTAAACTCATGCTTTATTGAAACTCTTGCTTTTTCTGAAACTCATGCTTTTTGTTCTGAAACTCATGCTTTGCTGAAACTCATGCTTTTTCTGAAACTCATGCTTTTTATTCTGAAACTCATGCTTTGCTTTAAAAACATGCTGTAAGCCCATGCTTGTTCTTAAACTTATGCTTTACTTTAGAACATGCTTTAAAATAAGATACATCATAACTGGGTTCTCATTTCCCATATTTAACTACTTGAGATACTATACTTAGCATAATATACTTTGATTTGTATCAAAATATCAACATGCTATCATAAAATATTTCTCAAAGTTAAATGAGAAACCCACTCACCTTAGCTGTTAGCACACTGCTATAGCTGCTATTTCCCTTATTCTGACTCCCTTGAACTAATCTATTAGCCTAAGTCATTACACATGTATTGTTAGGATCACAAGTACCAAAGGTTTTATGAAACTATGCATACATGCTCTATGCCTTAATATCTTAGCATAATACTCTTCAATCCCTAACATGCTCAAGAATTCACAATATGCACATGCTATCACTTCATTTGCCTCTAAATCATGAGATTTTAACATCATTCTCTAGCTTAGGAAGGTTTGAACTTACCTTAGCAAAGATGGCTAAACCACCAAGCTTTCTTCCCTTCCTTCTCTTCCTCTTCTTCTCTTCTTTCTCTCTTTTTCTTTTCTTCTTTTCTTTTTCTTCTTCTCTTCTTCTTTCCCACGGCTGAAACCCCTTTCTTTTCTTCTATTTTCTCCCCTTTTCTTTCTCTTTTTCTCTCTTTTCATACGGTGGCTTAATGGCTAAGAAATGATAGTAGATTTTAAATGCTCTTAAAAATTTCTATTTTACCCCTCTCTACTCTTAAGTCACATTTTTTAAAGCCCATATGACTCCCTTCTTCATCAAGTACTTTTATCCTTTAATTTTATTCCCTATCTTGCCCTTGATCAAATCCTGAAATGATTTTTTATCAAATTTCACTTATGCCCCTGATCAAATTTCCATTAATACCCTAGCCAAATTTCGTTATCAAATGAATAACAGAGTTATCCATCAATTAGTAGGATGCTAGCTAATGAGAGCGAAATTAACCTCAAAAGCTAATGAAAGTGAAATTAGCCTCAAACCAATTTCACAAATGATTTTTATTCACGTGAAATCACAGTTAAGCGTGTTTGGTTGAGAGCGATGGGTGACCCCCTGGGAAGTCCTCAATTGAGAGTGAAATTAGTCTGAAACCAATTTTACAGAAAAATTTTTCACAGAAAGATTTCCCAAAGTAGTCGATTACTTTGACCAAAATCTCTCCTAAGCTCAATTTACAAAATCTCTCACAGTAGTCAGGGCAAAATTTTTCTCCGAGGCTTTTTATAGTGAGCTTCAAGGAATTAGCTGACTAAGTAGTCAGCTAACTCTCCCTATTAACTCACCAGAAATCAAGCAGTTAGCCAACATTCAAAGTTAGCTAACTAAGTAGTCAGCTAACTTTCAAATTTGGCTGACTAACAACTCAAGAAATCAGCTAACTTTCTCAGTTAGCTGATTAATGAATCAATTAACATCATAAAACCTTTCCAAAAGCCATTTTAATGCATTCCAACTTCCAAAATTTTCATTCTAACTTCTCCCAATGATCAAAAGCAACTAGTAAACATTAAAATCATTACAAAAACTTCGATTTTTAAGCCTAAATAAGTGACTTTATTAACTTTTGGAAGGGTCATGAAAGAAAACTCAAAATAACCTCCAAAATTTCAGCTTTCACACATTTTTAAGATTTTCACTCAAATCATTCACATTAAAAGGCTAAACTAAAAATATAATAATACTTAAAATAAAATTACAAGACTTCCAAGTTTAGGATATTACACTTAAACTCATACTTTGCTGAAAACTCTTGCTTTTTTTAAAACTCATACTTTGCTTGAAAATATGTTGTAAACCCATGTTTGTTCTTAAACTCATGCTTTACTTTAAAAAATACTTTAAAAATAAAATACATCAAACTGGATTCTCATTTTCCATATTTAACTACTTGAGATACTATATTCAACATAACATGCTTTGATTTGTAGCAAAATATCAACATGCTATCATAAAACAGTTCACAAAGCATATGAGAAACCCACTTATCTTAGCTGTTAGTATACTGCTATGGTTGCTATCTCTCCTATTCTGGCTTCCTGGAACCAATCTCTTGGCCTAAGTCATCATACGTGTATTATTAGGGTCACATGCACCAAGGATTTTATAAAATTATGCATGCATGCTATATGCCTTAATATCTTAGCATAATATTCTTCAATCCCTAACATAATCAAAGATTTATAATATACATATGCTATTACCTCATTTGCCTCTAAATCATGAGATTTTAACATCATTATCTAGCTTAAGAAGGTTTGGACTTACCTTAGAAAAAATAGCTAAACCACCAAGACTTCTTCCTTTCCTTCCCTTCCACTTTTTCTCTTCTTCTTCTCTTCTTCTTTTCTTTTTCTTTTCTTCTTCTTTCCCACGGCTGAAGCCCTCTCCTTCTTTTTTTCTTTTCTTCCTACTTTTCCTCCCTTTTTCTCCTTTTTTTTTTCTTTTCATACAGTGGCTTAAAGGCTAAGGAAAAGATTAGTGGGTTTTAAATACCCTTAGAAAAACTCTATCTTGCCCCTATCTACCATTAAGTCACACTTTTCAAAGTTCACATGGCTCTTTTCTCCACCAAGCATTTTTGCCCTTCAATTCTCTTTCCTATCTTGCCTTTAATCAAACTTTCAAATGACTTTTGTTCAAATTTCACTCATGCCCTTGATAAAATTCCATTTTCAGATGAAAAACTTCTATTTTTCATCCATTAATCGGCATGATAGTCAGCTACTGCGAGTAAAATTGATCTAAAACCATTTTTACAGAAAACTGCTGCTCATTAGTTGGCATGGTAGTTGACTAATGACCATTAGCTGGCATGGTAGTCGACTATTGAGTCGACTAACAGCATGACAACCTTTCCAAAGGCAATTCTAACGCATTCCAACTTCCGAAATCTTCATTCCAATTTTTCCCAAAGATAAAAAACAACTAGTAAACATTAAAATCATTACAAAAACTTCAATTATAAGATCAAATGAATGACTTTATTAAATTTTTGGAAGGATCATAAGAGAAAACTCAAAATAACATCCAAAATATCAGCTTTCACATTTTTTTTAAGATCTCCGCTCAGATCATTCACATTAGAAGGCTAAACTAAAAATAAAAGCATGCTTAAAATAAAATTACAAGTCTTTTAAGTTCGGGATATTACAATTATATCATTAATAATTATAATATTATTTATTATAATAATTATATATAATATTATATTTGTAGGATGTGTTGAGCTATAATTGATTAGAATAAAATTGTAAAAAATAACAATAGCTAACAAACATATTTTTATCATCAAAAATATTAAAAAATAAAAAATATTTTTTTTATTTTTTTTTGAAAAAGAAAATAGCAGTGATGCAAAATGCAGCCTTTATCTTTTATCCTTCATTCAATCCTAATAGCATGCCAGGAAGATAAGACTGCCCTTTAGGTTTTCTTTAAAAAGAAACGTCGCCCCTAAGTTTTCTGGGTTTACAGGTGGTCACAGGTTATTTATTGCAGCCTGCATCGAAGCCCCTAGCCTTTTATAAACCTTGTGGCTGATATTGCAGTTGACACTAGCCATATTGAAAGAAATATAGCTTAGCCTTTGGCATGTGTTGCCGGATTTAATCATCTTCTCTTAAGTTTGGTATATATTATTGATCCATTTCCTAGCATTAGAGAATTTGGTGTCTACTGATCAAGCTAATGCAGTACTGCTGAAGTCCAGAATGATAGAGGCTCGGGCTAAGCTTCCTTCAATGTCTTTGTCTATTATAACATTTTGTCTTTGTTGATCAATCACGTAATACTTAATCTATAATGTATAGCAATTCTTATTAATTTCTGATCTTTCTCACTGTAAAATAAATATGAATGTACTTATGCTCATTATATGTGTACAGTAAAAAGATAACTATGTATGGTATGAAAGATAATTTTACTTTGTATGCGGTGAAAATTAATTATATGCAATGTGATGATAGCTAAGTGTAACAAAGAAGATCAAAAATTAAATAAAATTGATATGATGAACTGATAACATGTGACGATCACCAGAAAGCGAACACTATAGTTCAGTATGCTAAAGGTCTGGGCATCAATTTGCTCAAAGGAATATTTGGAAAACCTTGTAGCGTCTATCCGTGAAGTCTCGAATATCTATGTTATCTACGAGCTATCAGGTCAGCTGCAATGGCGTTTCCAGTTAGCAAGACGATCTCAAAAAACCAGTGGCTGGATGACCGGACTGGATTTCATGTTCTATTCCCATTTCACGTCTATATCATCCTTCCCATGGCTTGAAACGGATCGAAATATATATCCGTCACCTCACAGTTCAGCTGGTTTTTCATTTCCATTTGACAAGATGGCATCATGGACGA